>ML675646.1:37482220-37598385 GCA_007922155.1 Mesoclemmys tuberculata
TTTCTGCCTGCAGTGGGGAGGTGTGATTCCCAGGATGGGTAGACAGAATTGTGCTAGCTCTGCTTGAGCTAGCATGCTGAAAATAGCCATTAAGATGTTGTGGAAGAGGTGATGGCTCAGGCTAGTCACCCTCACTCAGACCCAAGGGGTCAGGCAGGCTCGGACTCCAGTAGCTAGCCCAAGCCACCAGCCATGCCGCAACATCCACATTGCTACTTCTAGTGTGCGAGCTTGTGCAGGTCTGTCTGCCCATATTGGAAATCACATTTCCAGCTGCATCAAAGACATACCCTAGGAGTCTGTTCCAGCTCCCATTAAAGCCAATGGAAAGACTCCAGTTGACTTCAATGGAAGTTAAATAATTATTTGCAAATACATTTATATGACCCTGAATATACCATAGTAGGAAGAGAAAGAATTGGACCAGTATTTAACCAAGTAAATCCACATTTGGCAACCGTTTTTAAATAAGAAATTCCTTGGATTGTTGTGGATGCATACCTGTAACATTTTCTGCCTGCCTCCCTAAGGGGGGCAAGAGAGTCTAAAGGGTAAAGAGAGCCCCCCCACAATCACCACCCTGGACAGAAAGTCTTCATCTCAGGGACCCACAAGGAAACCCAGCTCTTTTAAAAGCCTTGGTTCCTGCAAACACAACCAAGAGGTATTTCCCTCCTCTTAGCAGTCCCCTCTGAGACCCACTGCTTTCATCATATTGATGAGAAAAACTAGTTGTCTATGTGAAAAACCATTAATGTGCCACTACAGAAGCATTAAAATAGTCTGGGTGGGGGAAAGTATGTGTTGGTATTTAATTACCTACTATGGTTCCTTTCTAGACTTAACAGTTTTACTCTTTGATAAAACGATGGTTTCTTGAAAGGGTGGCTGTACTGCATGCTTATTTATGTAGATTGTTCTTATATAGTCATCTTGGAGTTAGTTCATCCTTTTTTGTATGCTACTGGCTTTTTTATTATCCCATTCTCCCATTTTGCTATAAATTGTTAATTATTACCTCAAAGGCACTAGAAAAACTTCTATTAACTGTCAAAGTCTGAGTACTGTTTATAGAGATTTACCTTTGCTGGAGTCTTACAGTAGTCTATTGATATTAAATACAGCATATAGTATGTTATAAAATAGGATAGTACAGCTTATGTCTAGTTGTTTTTCAGAATTATGGAATATATATCTGACAGCAGCTACAAATAAGTTATTTGGTTAAGGTTTTGTGGAATTGGACTCTTAAGTACCATATTCATCATTTAAGCAGAGATTCCCATTAACTAAAATCCACAGAACACTATTATCTCAGCTCTCATTACCGGTGCTGTACTGTTATTGTTTAGAAAACATCCTATCTTTATTGACGTCCTAGCTTTGTATTGATTAAAGTGCAGCTCTCTTGTGTGCAAATTTTACTACAGTATGTCAAGAGGAACACACCATGAATAGAAAGATGTCATATCAATTTGGTACATCTTGCAGGGGTTGTTTTTAATGAGAGCTAAGAGATCAAAACCATAGTCAGTTTTTTTTTACGAGGTACATACTCTACTGTATCTGTTAATTTTGATTTAATATGCGTCATAGAGGTTTAAGCCAAGATCTCCAAAAGTGAGTAGTGATTTGTGGGGAAGAGGAGGCTGAGTTTCTAGGTACCCAACTGCTGAGCACCTGTCTTTTGAAAATCAGTCCAGTGTAAGGTGTCTTGAGTAGGGCACCCCAAAATTCTCAGACACTTGGAATACCACGTCACTTTTGAAAAACTTGGCATTAACTATTTTGAACTTGATGGCATTTCAGGCCATATGCCTGTCATATGGATTGAAACCTCAGCTTTTAGAACCAAGGAGATAAAAGTGAATGGTATACAAAACCTGGGACCAAATTCTGTCTGGTCTTTAGAAATGCATAGGAAAAGAAGTGGTCAGAAGGGAAACCACAAGGAACAGCTCTTGCATCCTGGTCCTGATTCTCTAAAACATGCAAAGCTGACATTCCATAATGTCAACAGAAGGAGGTTGGAGGTACTAAGGCAGCATTTGGGAGTCAAAGATTGTATTTTTTTGTCTTTTTAGCTTGTACTCTCTGGTCTCCTTGTAACTGTCACACACCCTCCTCTGGTTGGATTACAAAGGTGCCTGGTAAGCACCACAGTTAGGGTTGCATTATAGAACGGGCATGAAATGGAACATAAATTCTTGTTTTCTCTAAAAATAGGTGACCGATTGGTATAAAATTTCACACAGTGTATACTTTCTTTGCTTTGGATTTTGTATTTTCTTCCTACATTTGTATTAGGATATCTTTGAAATTGGACTCTAGCTAAAATTTGTCGTTGGGAGTCCCGTTGTTGATGGACATATTTTTCAAAACACTGTGTACATTAGTAGAGAGGTGGATTATCAATAGATTAGGTGCAATGGATCATTTTTAAAAATCCTTGAATTTAGGGTCATGTTTAGCTGTTAACTGACCATAATTCAAGTTTTATGTGCAGATTGATGGAGCAGGATAAAAGTGCTTCTGCCTCCCATAGGTTCATCCCTTCCCCAATCTACATATGCACAAATCCATGCTTGAGCATTAAAAACACCATTTCCACAACTGCCAAACATGCACCATAACTTTAAACTCTACCCTGCTAAGGATGCCAGCCTTCCATCATCCCTTTTAACCATCCTTCTCCACATAATGAACTTCTTCAATCAAATGTACACAACTACGAGTGTTGAGGAAAAATAAAATGTTAAAGGGGTCAGTAGTGAAGAACAAAAGGGCATTAAGGTTGCAGTGCATGGTCCATGATGAACTTGTGTTGTGGTAACAATAAAATGTGTTCCTGTGGAGTAAGAAGTATGCACTGTTAGGTGGTTTAATATTTCATTTCCTTGCTGTTCTGGGTTTGTGTAGCAACAATAGCTGCCTGTAAACAGTTTTTTTTGGTGTTGAAATATGCACAAGACAAGAAAAAGATGGGTGCAACCCCCCATTCCACCCCTCCCCCCCAAAAAAATCCTCTCCAAAAGGCATATTGAAACCTTTGTTTATAGTCTCCCTTGGCACAGAAACAAATTATCTTCTCATCCCTGTAGTTGGTCCCTATTTAACAAAGCTAAGGCACAGCGGAGTAAAAAGCGTTGAGAAGCTTAAATTGCTACTGCCTGTGCTTTTAGATAAATAGAAGAGTTTGGTCTCCAGGGCTTTAATTCTGGAACCTTGCTTGAGCACTAAATTCGTATTAAAATTTAAACACATGAGAACCAGCCAATCACCGCCACCCTGTAATGGACAATATCGCCTCACAAAAGGACATTGAAACCCTTACCGAAATGATGGGCCTTATTTTTGATTACACATGCAAATCAGATAATTACCTGGTGGTACGCAATTGCATGCACTTTTTTGCATGGGTAAATCTGAAAATCAGGCCTCAGGTGTCTAATGTTACTCTTCTTTCACACATGCCACTCACTCAGCTATTCATTTTAAAGTCTTGCCTTCCTGAATACATATATATGCCTGGCCATAATTGGACATAATGCCAACTGAAAGTCCAAGAATGTGTTAGACAACAATTTCAATCCCCTATAGAGGGAAAAATAGTAGTTTCCTATTTCATTTTCTTTTTCATGCTGTAGTTTGTTGCATAATAGAAATAATCTCTTGCTTTGTAGAATAATAGCAATAAAAAGCTTTGAGATTGATTAAATACCTTAGCTTTGCTTCAGCCATTAATCAAACTTGGCAGCCATTTATTGCTTTAGATAGTGCAAAGCAGTAGATCTAATCCCTTAAACATAATAAATCCCTTAAACATAATAAAATGCAATATAAATACTACCATAGTAATGTAAAAGTCATCTTTTCAAACTCTGATGTGGTGGTAATATATTGGTGGCAACTGATTTTCCAGGTTCTATTTCCAGCAGACAGATTAGTGACCTTTATGTGCAAACAGCTCTTCTTCAGAAGAGGTTTAAATTTTAACTTCTTTTTAGGAAAAGCAAAACATGAATGGCCAAACATTGAAAGATAATTATGGATTCTGTTGGATGTAATCATCCACTCATATAGTGCTTTCCCCTCTTATCTCATGGACATTGTGTTTTCTTGTACATCTGCTTGCACTGGAACAGCCTCTTTAAACCATCGGAAAACACCTTAAAACAACATTTCATCCAAGGATCTCAAAGCACAATTCCTGCTTATTTTAGGCATTGTGCCTCCTTGAAAATAATATATTATTGTCTCCATTTTAGATGAGGCTATTGTAGCACACAGGGATTCAGCACTTCATTGGATCAGGCATTTACAGGAACAGGCATAACCCAACTCTCAGAAGTGTCTATAGCAGGGGTGGCCAAACTGTGGCTTGTGAGCTGCATACAGCTCATGGAGCCCCCTATAACTTCCCCTCCCTTCCCCCAATTCTCCACCTGCCAGACTAGGGTGGGAAACTCATAGCTTCCATCCTGTAGCAGGGTGGTGGGGCTGGAGGATTTTCCCCATTGGGACACAAGTTCTTGAGGGGCGGGGAGAGGGGATCAGTAAGTTTGGCCACCCCTGATCTATAGTTTCACAGCAGAGAGGAGCCTTTTATTACCAGTTGACTAAAGCGGAAATGAAGAAGAACAATTTAATGCAATGGTACATATGTACCTTTGCACAAGATTATATTATGTTATATGATGGTAAAATACTACAAAAGTTGGGAAGGTGCAACATGAATATGATGTATGTTTGACAGTACATCACAAAGTGTAAAGAAATTGTATTTAAAAAAAATTAAATGTAATAAATAGAAGAGGAGGCTAACAAAATCACCTCCGAGGAAAGAATTACTTTGGGGCATCCAAAATTTTTGTGTTTCTTGCCCTAACTGTATCTGGGATATTGTCTTACTTTAGATGGTTCTGCCACATCCTTTATGGGTCTCCCCTTTTTTTAATTTGTAGCTCCGATTAATCAGTTTCCATGGTGCTGAGCCTTTGGTCTTGGGTTTTAATGGTGGCTGTCTTTGAAGCTTGGATTGTTTTTTAATGAGTTAAAGCTGAGGACTGAGGCAGCTGCTCCCTCTTGTCTGGCTAGGAAAGTTCAAAATAATTGCTTTGTATGAGGATTTTTTGTTTTTCTAAGTGACGGCTAAGGGATATGGTTTTGTCTTCACTGCATCCGTTGGACTATGAGACCTGAAAATAGTTGGCTTGTCTAATTCTTGGATTAGATTTGTGTTGCCAGTTTTTAATGTTTCCCTTTCTTTTGTTTGTCCCTTTTCAGGGATTAGTCTATATAAAGACCATTTCCCCTTCACAACATAGCCAAGGTGTTCATTCCCTTTGTGCTTTCAGGTTGGTGGACTTCTAGGAGTCCGGACATCGATGGCACCAGATTCCTGGAAAGACAACTCTGACCTTTTAGACCAACTTGTAAATCATTCTGTTAAGGGTAGGGTTCTAGAGGCTGGACTCCTCATTTATCTGACTGTCAGGGTAGGGAATTATGGTGGAATGTCTTAGAGCACTTGAGGCCAGGATCGTGGAAGTTTGGAGGGTTCCCATACAGTTGCCCCTATGCCTAAAATGCATCTACATACTCAAACTCAATTGTCTCAGCACCGGAGAGGTGAACACCTGTTTTGAGCAAGCTAGTGGCTCAACCATGGCACATCGGTGACAGAGACCTAAAGCACACCAGCTGCTTCGGAGCCTATTACTCAGACGAAGAGTATGCAAATTATCCCACCTCTAGAATCTCTGTTTGTGCTGTCTCTTTCCTGACTGGGCCTTACTTTATTTCAATATCTCACACTACTGTTCTTACTGATGCTGGTGGTACTTTTTGCCAGTGTATTATGAGACATTCCTTGAGCTTTGCACTCTCCAGCAATGGGAATCCTGTGGGTACAATATAACTAAAGAAATTTACGTATCTCTAATTCTGCTTCTTTGATCACATCTTACAAGATTGTTTCTCACCTAGCCACCCCCTTCAGATTTTGATGTGTTTAAGGGAGGTTAGTTTCCTGCATATTTGGGGACTGGTTCAGAAGGTTCTAGAAAAAGCTGAGGCAGTGACAGCTGGGATAGAACGTTAAGCAATTAGGCAAATACCCAGCTGCTATGGCGTCAGGGTGCCAAAGATCTGAGAGCTAGGGGAGTTCCTGATAATTGGAAGCTGAGGCTCCAGACAGGAATCAATTCCTCCGAAGAAGCAGAATTGCAGGTATGCATCTTGCCATACACAAAATTATGCTTAAAAACATACCCCAACTTAGTGTCTTCAAAATAAGACATAATGAAATCAAAGTAAACAAAAGAAAATGAAGCATTATCACTGCTCCTTATCATGTTTCATGTTCTGTAAACAAAATGAATGTACTGAACAACCAGCACATCAAACTATTTGGTTTATTTGGCTACTTTTTGTTTGGCAGGAGCTCTGTATTTGCAGTTAAGCAAATTAATAGTGACTGGTTCTCCTGGGAATTGAAGGGTAACCCTGTTTCTGATTCCTCATTTCTAACTGACCGTTCTAGGAATTGAATTATAGTTTTGGAGAAGAATAGCATGCAATCTATTGTAAAGCCTGGGCTATGGTCACTAATTTTAGATTTCCTGTACCATTATCACAGCAATATTTAGAAAGAAACCCAGCAACAACAAGACTGTCCCCTAAACCCTCTATCTAACAGCCCACGTTTTTGTGTCAAAAAAGCTGCTCTTCAAGTGCTTCTCCTTTTGCACAGAAGTGACTAGCACAGTCACTAGAGGAGAGCTTAAATGGGAGGTCTCCTTCACCTACACCTGCAGGCTGGAATCGATCTGACTCATGACTAGCTGGTGTCATGCCTATAGTCAGTCTGGATCGCTCCCATTCTATAAGCTATGCATCCCTGTCTCCAGGGTCCCTTCTCTAACCTGCACTCTTTGCAGCACCATGTATGCCCAGCCACCACCTTTAAAAATCTTTGATTACACCCTAGAATAAATGTTTACCTGTAGCTTTGAATTCATCCAAGCTTATGAGATTTGAACCCTAAAGATACAGAGTGGGAAGATTATATATTCTTTAAATTCATAAAAATAAACTTCCTCTTCCAGCAGGAATTTACAGAAGACATGAAAAAATATGGCTAGAGCTGAAATAATATTGAAATATGAGAATATTTGATTCACAATATTATATCTGTAGAAAACTTCTAATTTAATAGTCAAATAAGATTCCAAGATAATGTAGAGGCCAGAACAGAAAATGAGAGCTATTATTTTCACATCAAGATTATTTTAGCTAATTAAAACTTTAAAATAATACTTAAGTTAAACTCCTTTTAAGATGGAGAGCCTGTAACGTAGGAAATTTCCTTGTTCATTGTAGACCGAAAGTAAGACAGAGCTGAGGGAAACTTTCTGCACAAAATGGCAGCCTTCAGGAAGGAGAGAGAGAGCCACTGACTAACATTGAAATTGAAGCAGCTGTTGATTTAGAATTGACAGGTTTTCATTTGAAAATGTCCTCTCATTTCCCCAGTTAATGAAAGTTCCTACCCAAATGAACTGAAAACGAAAGTTCTCTCATGTTTCATGTCTGTGCTAAGTTGGGCCCTAGCTTGCAAACATTCCCACATGTGAGTAGGATTTTGCAGGTGAGTAGTCCAATTGTTATCACGCCAGCTGTGGCTCATGTTCCTCTCAATTATGCATCAATCAGTCCTATCCAGAATTTACCCCCTCCCATTTACATTGCTAACTGTTAAACCTGCAATTGTACTTTGTGGAAAAAAATCATAAAATTACTGTTGCAGTCCCTTGCCTGTCCCAGGGTTGACATTGGAAAGACTCCCTCTGACTCGAGTGAGAGTCTGGATCAGGCCCAGATCCGTGGGGTCAATGTCACTTATTCATTTGCCTCCTTGCTGAATGTAATTTTAATTAATTTTTGCATATGATGTTTAATTTTATCCTGACCTTTTAAGGGCCATAACAAACAACTTGATTATCCAACTAAGTAACAGACTACTGAAATGAAAGGCCACCTACATGCACATTCAAGATGTGCAGCGTGTTTAAGGTGGATATATCCCCTGTTTTATGAAGAGACCACCATATTCTATTTTGTCACAGAACAATATTTGGATATTTGTAACAGATGTAATGACACAAAGGAATAAGTAACAATAATCAGGAAAAAAATTAATGGGACATGAGCACTAAGGAAATCACTACATGACAATATATGAATAAGATTGAAAAGCAGAACATATTAAACTGATGATGTTTTGTTTCTCTGCAAACATATTTTGGCAACAGATGGAGTATCAGACAGTTTTATAAACCTCATGACTTTAGTTGTATCATAGTTTTGGGCCTGTTCTCATTAAAGTACAGTGCAGTACTGCCCTTGAATTCATTTTAAGCTACTATGTGACGTCAGATGGAACAGACAAGCTTTTTTTTAACATCTTAACATATAAATTTGCTTTGTTTTGAATGGTAGCAATATCAGCTTTGGAAGATTTCAGAAAACAGAGAGAGATAATTTTTTCTTATTTCCCATTATTAGTTTTAGAGGGCGCATAATTAATTTTCAGGGGCTGAAGAATTTGGTTCCCTCTTCCTTCCCCTTTCGTCCTCCTATGCAGAAAAAAAACCAAATAAAACAAATAAACTCCCAACCAAACAACCATGCACATAGAGAATTCTCTGCAAGATGATCTCTTGTGTATGAGAATGGAGAGAGTCAACCACCACAGTGACAGTATTCCCTGCTTCTCAAGGCCTCACAGAGGGCTTTCCAGGATGTTGAGATCCATCCAGGAAAGGGAAAAGGCTGGTGGTAGTGGCTGGGTGGTCCCATGTGGATAATGGTGGAGGTACATACATCATTCCCCCCACGTGATCTCTTAGGCAGAAAAGATAATATAGCCTGGGATTTAATTACTTTCTCCATAGAGTCCCTTCTGTGGTTAAACCCTCCTTTAAGCAAGGCCTGGGACATCTTCAGAAGGATTTCCTGTTACCATGGCCGTAGTAGAACCTCTTTGCTGTGGAGTAGGAGGGGTGAGATGTTAGAGGTATATCATTCGACTCTTAGAGGCACAAGTCTTCATGCAGATAGCTGTAATCTTCCTATGCTCCCTGAATCTGCCTGCCATGATTTTGCGTGGCCCCACAGCCTCTTCTGTGGTGGCATGGGAAAGATTTATACAGCAGTCAAAGAAGAACTCCCCATACATGTTTCTTCTTCCTTAGCTTTCTCCTATGGGTTTAACTTGGGAGGGAGGCAATCCACTCCTAAAGGATATTTCAGATACTTCTAAGTAGCTCCCATGCATCGTTTCAGTATTAATTCTATAGATCCCTTTAAAATCTACATAGCCGCTGAAACCTGTTTACATCTTTGAAACTGAGGGCATGATGTATAGAAAAAATGTAGCTTTAGGATCTTGAAAGTACACAAGGAGACTTTTAGAAGTTCTGTGTTTTAAGAATTAAAGTCAGCATCTGGAATGCAGGGTATTCATAGCAGCTGTCTAATATCTTTTCATAGCTTCAGCACAAATATTCACTTCCACTTAACTGTATAATTTTCCTGTATCAATGGAGATCTAGTTATTTAACACGTATATTGTGTATGATATTTCAATTCCAAATTATTACTGGAACATATGACTATTTCTTGGCACCTCTGTTTGTTATACTCTGAACTCAGGACAAAACAATTCATTTTCCTGAACAAGTCACTGTCAGACATACAGGTTTCATGATTTATTACTGCACTTGAATACTTCTTGTCTTGCGTGTCTAACTGTTTCCCATCTGTTATTTGAGAATGTGTCTTACTTTTAAAGGAATGTAACTGTACTGAAAACCTTTACTACAATGCATTGCCATTCTCCAGTGTGATTATATTATGTAATGTAATCTTATCTGCTAATCTTCTTGCTCTCCTTGAGCTTTTAAGTATCTACATCCTATACTAAATGAGAAATATTTCATGCTTTACTTAGTTAGTTTAAACATCAACAGAAACTTAGATTTTTAATCCAGATAATTTTGAGGTCAAGACAAATAATTCTTAGTCATGGCAAATAGTCAGGTATGCCTGTCATTAGACTAATAATTTCCATTTGCACTTCTTGTTTAGCTGCAATATTTGATCTCTGTTATATACCATATATCAAATCTACATATTTATAAAATGGACTAGAGAAATCTGTCAATGATGCTAACTGGACTGATAGCAATAATCTTATGAGTGGGTATTTGTTGCCTGCATTAGGGTCTATTTGTGAGCATTTTGGACTTGTCTGAGGCAGATCTCACTTTTGTGGTGTATATTTGGGAGTTCCTGTAGTGACTTTGGAAGCTTGATACAATTTGTTTAAAAATGCTGTTGCTTCTTCGAAAAAGGCAATAAACTTTAACTTATTTTTACATTGTAAACATAACGTTTTATGTAATGGATGTACCACCAGCCTTGTTCGAGAACAATTTTTCAACATGGACAATATCCTCAACCGGATATCTGTATTGAATTTGTGAAATATTCATAGATGTTCTTCCATAACAGCATGAGGTTGTGTTTTACCCTACCCCTACCCACAGCTCAGGGAAATTTTTGCCCTTCCTTTTTAAATATTTTTGCACCACCTCACATTTCATATACATTTGTGCTTTTGATTAAATAATTTATAATTGCATCGAACTATGTTAATATGATCCAAAAGTTAATTTGGTTCACTCTAGTTTTTTTAATTTTGCTCATAAATGGCCCTAATTCCTCTGGAAAAATGACTGACTTTCCTCACAAACACTGTTTCACTTCACAACATTTTATACAGATTTCTTTCTCACCTAAGATGGTTTTTACATGATAACATATAAGCATTTGTTTATTTGAATTTCTGATCATTAGAATTATGTAAGCAGATTCATAGCATTTCATTTCAATAATAACTATAAAGTTACAATTACAGTTCTACTGACAATACAAAAGTTAAGTAAGGGAATTGAGGGCGTGCTCTCGAGAGATTCTCAAACCTTTAAGGATTCAAGGAGACTGTCTACATTTATTTTTAAATATAATTTCCAAAAATATATGCAATGTATTACTCGAGTGAACTTCAAATATGAATACTAAAAATTTAATGATTCTTTCCGATACTTCAACTTTATGGTAGTTTCAGGGAAAATACCCATTTTTTTAAGTATCATTTTAGGATTGTATTTGGGGATAACTTTTCAAAAGCTCAAAGAACTTCCAGCTACCTGTATCTCTGAAAATATTCTTGGAGTTCCACAGTTCAGATCAGAACTATATCGCCAATTGCTTATTAATTTCCTGTTAAGAATGTTCAGTCATCCAATTAGGGAGCAGAAACAATGCCATGTGACCACAGATTTTGTCTTATGAATAGCAGTAATGAACAGTTCACAAATGATTGAGGCCTGGTCTACACTTGTGGCAAAATTTGGCAGCAGTCGACAGCAGAGTAGCTTGCATATCTCCCGTCGACTTACTGAATTGTAATTAGCGCAGCATCCCCACTATGGTGCGCCACCGGAAAATGCCCTCCTATTGACACAGTGTTAATATTTTGCGGGGGTGGATTTATTGAGTCGACTTCCGGATCGATTGAGCGGCAGTAGAGATCCACTCAATTGAAGCTGAAGAATTGATTCGGCGGTGCTGACAGTGCCGCCGTGAGTGAAGACATACCCTCATACTCTGGCAATTACTCATCCAAACTGTACAGCAAACAGTTATGAATGCCAACCACATACGCATAAATCACATGCCAAAAAAGCCCACCTATGTTCCAACTCCAGATGCTAGTGTTTCATCTGGATAGCTCTGTATGATCCTGGCTCCCTTAGAGTCT
The DNA here is from genome assembly GCA_007922155.1 of Mesoclemmys tuberculata. Lineage (NCBI taxonomy): Eukaryota > Metazoa > Chordata > Testudines > Chelidae > Mesoclemmys > Mesoclemmys tuberculata. The sequence continues at coordinate 37,494,111 of ML675646.1, forward strand.
GCATCTTTCCTCATACTTTTTCCAAAGAATTCAGATCAGATCAGATGCTCTCATTTGGATGAAATCCTGGCTCTACTGAAGTCAATAGGATTTTTTAGCCTTTGACTTGCATGTCTGGATGACTTGGAGGGCAAGATATTCTTACTGAGAGCCCTTAGCTCTGGAATTGACTTCCCCCAGTAGTGTGGCAGAATTTGAGTTTGAAGACCTAGTAATGTAGCAGACTTATGTTTGTGCCAGGTGTTGGCTTGAGAGCAGCAGAAGTTAGTCTGTGGTTATGGAGTTTTTTAGTTCCTCTTTATCAATGTTGGTTTAATCTTGTCTCATTCTGTTGGTTTGAGCTTAGCCCTCCTAGAAAGCATGCTAGGCGCATTTCATTAAATAAAAAAATATATTACAAAAATTCAGTTGATTCATTTCCTGAAATGTCTGTTAATGGTGTTGATTTTTGTATTTAACTGCTTATAATAAGGAAGGAACTTCTCTAAAATAATGTTTGTTAATTTTTCATCCTGTTGTGGAGCACAATAACAATGCTGATTAGTCTTCGGTCCATGCAATCTTTTATATACTGCATAAAGAAAATGCAGTAGATAGTCTGATTCTTGTCATTTGTGCAACATTGACATTCTCTTGTACAGTGTGTGCCCCTGTATAGCCATAGCTTGTCACCCTAGGATAACCCCGCTACTGATTATTGAGTTGGTAGTGAAACTGACTGTAAGGCTAGTGCTGTGTCAGCCTTCTACTGAACTGCCTTGCCCTTTTTAGTGACATTTGTCTTTGAGCTGTGCATAATTGCTGCATTTATATTTTTGGAAATAAGGTCAGATGCAAATTTTTTACATTTTTTGATTGGCATTAAGTGACAGTCATGTTCATTTCTCCATGCCGTGCAATATATGTTACATTTAAGGATAGGGAGTCTATGTAAATGACCCTATCTTATAGCAATCACCCAAAATATGTATTAAATATTTGTTAAATTGTGGTTAAGGTTGAATATGTTTGACTTCCTGTAGATAACACCCAGTCAACAGTATAACTGTTTATAACCTCCCAATCATTCATGTATAGAGAAAACATCCTCTAACCATTAGAAGGTCTGGAAATGCACAATTAAGGTATATGGTCAATTTCCCATGCTCTTTAATAATTGACCATTGAGTCTTACCACAACCAGTTTCCACCATCACACTTTTGTTGTTCAAGTTACCAGTAAGGCCAAACCGTAGGGAACTGGTGCTTTTGTTGCTCTAAATCAATGGATTTATGCTCATTAACACTTGAGGGCCTGATCCAGCATCTGTAGATACTGTTCAGAGAAGGGTTGGAGCTCCTCAACATTTATATTTATTTTTTATATAATTGACTGTTTACATTTATTTGAGATACGTATATATATATATGACCATTTCTTTTAATACACAAATACGTGTACTCATTGTTGAGCTGGTCTTGGTTTCTAAAATACATTTAAAATATTTTAAATAGTTTGACAAAATATATGTGTGTCTATGTAAATGTCCACAGCGGTGAATAGTGCAATGTTCTGAATAAAGATGAAAAAATGTATGTATAAAAATAGATACAAAATTAGTAAGCATATGGCATAGAGTGTGCTGTATGTACATGATAAAGGATCTATTCAGCTAACCAATAAATCTAGAAGAAAAAATTACAGTGAAAGCACAACTCTTCATAGAGACCAAGTAAATAAAACCACCTGTAATTTTTAGATGAAAGAATGAGGAAATGGATGAATCCAAAGCAATGTTGGAAAGAGTTTTAAAATTACTTTTTAAAATGTTGGGCATAATGGATCAAATCCATAGCTGATGTAAGCTGTCTTGATTAATTTCAATGGTGCTATGATTTATTACATCACCTGAGGATCTGGCCATGTATCTCAACATCCAGTTTTCTGTTTTATCTCAAATGAAGTGAGACAATGCTATGTAGAGGCAGCCTGGAACATACTACATTGGAAGAGACTTGTTTTATTAAATTTACGAGAGGAGTGGAATTCACTTCTAATAGGCATCTTTCTTACACTATAATTATGAAGAAGCAGTATATTTTTCAATAATGCTGTTGCTGGCCACACATTGAAGACGCTTGTATGGAATGCAGTTTTAGTAAATCTGAGGTAACTCAGCAGGGTTTCTCCATTGCATTAAAACATACACTGTGTGAGTGTGACTGTGTGAGAGAGGAAAAACAAGGATAAAGTTTTCTAAAAGGATTGGACTAAACTCCATAACCCTCTCTGCCAAGTATTGAAACTGCATATTTTTGCATGTGCATTCTAAAGCCATTTCTTTACAAATAGGGTCCTCAGGGATTGTTAACAGTAGCTGAAGCTTTCTGTTTATTCACTAGCTCTGGGATATCCTATTTGCCAACATTACAAGAGCATTGTATTATAAATGAGAACAGCTTGCTGAAAGCTGTGGTTTAATGTTGTCTGGAAATAGATGAAGACAGCATGTTCTGATAAATTTGTAGCAAAATCCAAGAGTTGGTTGATTATACAGTATGCTTCCTCCATACATAACAAAAATATTATTTTATTATGGAAATAAAGGATTGTAAACATATTCTTCTGAAAGTCTTCACAATAAGTAATAGATTGTCTAGACAGACATTCAAAACACATTTATCTGTATGGTTTGGGTGGGCAACATTTAAAGGAATATAAGTTTACATAACACCAATTTCTTTATTTTTATAAAAGTAAAGAACACTCTGGAATTGCTTTGTTTGGACTCCTTCAGTGCAGGTGCTGGGAAGTCACAGCGCTGCCGCTGGCATAAGCACCTCAAAAGAAATGCTGCTGTAGGGCACTGACTGGCAGCCCATTGTCAGGGGAAAGCTTGTGCTGTATCCTCAGAAAAGACATGTAGTGGGAGGTGCTGCTAAGTATGTTGCTCCCACCCAACACTTACAGGGGCCTTCTGCTCATTTCTGTTCTCTAACAAAGGGAACTGACAATGGTGTCATGCACCTTCACTGCGTGCACTCCCCAATATGATAATTTTGTCACATAGAGCCTTAGGGTAAGAGTAATTTTTCACTGTAGTAAATCAGGGAAGCTGGAATCTCTAATTCACTGCTCTGAAAAGGCTTTCAGACAACACTAGATGTGTCATTTAAATGACAACACCAGGGGACTTGTAGACAGTACTGGACATGCTCTTTAGGTGTGTCATTGTTCCAACATTTAAATCAGCCATCCTTTAATCTAGATGCAAGTTAAGAGGATTCTGCTGTCAATGATAAAGGAGTGAAGCTGTGATATGAATAAAATACCCGTGTATTTCAAGGTAAAGTAATATATAGAGGTCATCTGTTAAAGAAATACACTAAATCTGTTCAATGTCTTTTATTTTCCAGTATATTCATAAAAACTATTGTAAAATGCTGGTGTCCTCTTAAACAGAAGACTGGTTGAAAATGCATGTTTTGCACAAAAGATGGTATTTTATAAGATGATCACACAAGATATTTTTATAAAAATCAAAACTATCAGGCCATCTTGCAGGCTGTCAAACTAAGGAAAGCAACATGAAGTGGGATGTGGCTAACCTTTTATTTCTTTCAGACTTTAGTCCAAAACTCTAGACGAGATGGGATTTAAGTGTAGTCAAAAAAGCTTTTCTTAGTTGAATGTGTCTGCATAAATCCTATATCTCAGCAAATCTACTGTGGAGAAATGTACATTTTCTGGCAACTGGAGGCAGCATATATATTATGGGACAACGTGGAAAAAAACTGAATTGCAAGGCTCAAAGAGTTAAGGCGTGAGACTGACGTTACAAGATTGCTTTAATTTTTTTCCCCGCTTGGACTGCTCCAATAGAACTTATGTAATTCTCTGGTGCACTGTTTCATGGAAGATCTATTAGCCAAATTCTGAGGGCCTCACTCAGGGCTAGATTCTGGCCAGCTTCTGCGTGGGTGCAAAAGGGGCTAAGGAGAGGACACAAGGAATCCTAGTGTCTTGGAAACGCTAGTTGCCTGTAAAGGGAAGGGAGGAATGGGGTAAGGATGGGACCACCGTGCACTAGACCAACAAATGGGCAGCATGCTACACCCTCATCAACCATGGTACACAGTGTGCAGGCCTGCTGATGTCAACAGCCTCTGAGAGCTCCCCATAGGAGTTCCGAGTTACTGCAGGATTTTCCTGGGGGCTCCAGTCATAGTGCAGCCACTCCTTCAATGCTCCTGATGGAGCATTAATGGAGGCTCTCGCCATCATTTTTTACTCAGGCAAATTCTTATTGAAGTCCATCAGAATTTGCCTGAATAAAGTCCTTAGGATTTGATGTCATAGTAGCCATTCCCTACAGTACTTGTATCATTTAGATCAGAGGTTTTCAGCTGTGGCTGTTGGCTTCTCTTATATATTTCCAGCTGCTAAACTGCATTAAAAGACAGCTAAAATACATTGCTTTCCTGATTTATATAGGCAGTGGCTGTAGTTCCTTCGGGGATGATATATAACAAAAGAGGAAGGTCCTGTTTGATCCTGAGTAAAAGGAGCTGTCAACAAGACACTCTTTGCACTAAAACATGCACCACATTATGAAAAAGTTTACTACCCCTAGGGTTAGGTCAATGTTAAGATAGTATTTTTCCTACCTTAATAAAAGCTCACTTAAAGTAATAGCAATTCTGAAACAATCGCTATGATGATTACCTTCTCTGTGAATTTGTTTGTGTTTTATTTGTGTTTTATTTTCATTTGTTGTTGTCTGTTGCTGTTTGGATTGATTGTACTTGATAATTGCAAGGGAAATAGACAATAAATGCCTGATTCTAATCTCAGTTAAACTGTAAATAAATCACAGGTAACTCCACTTTGGTCAATTTAATTAAACTGATGTAAAAGAGAATTGGGCTCAGAAAGACTGAGGAAAGAGGCAAACACAGAAAGAAAGCAAATAAACTGGAGTGAGGAGGAAAGAGACACGTTAAAATCAAGAGAATTTAAATTTTCTGGCCACAAATATTTGAACATGGGAGCTTAAAATTCTCTTTCTGAGCATTCACACTAGAAAGGTTTTGCAGTCTATATGATGTGAAGGAGTGAATATGACCAAATCCATGGTCTCAACTCCCCTATGTTCTTTTTAGGATGGCTTTCTTATACCCCAGCAGCAGCAGAAAAGAGCAGACCATTCGCTCAGGCAGTGGGTGCCATCTTAGTTCTTGGGTGATGTGGCCTATGTAATGCATCTTATTCAAAATTCCTGGTTTGAACCCAAACTTTTGGAAGAACCATTTTGATGTTTTTTCAAGAAGATGTTGATTGTTCATAGGACCATATCTCAGTAAACTCCCATCAACTCTGATTGCATGTTTGTATACAAATTTCATAACAATATTTAGCTATGTTTAGGCAGCTCCTGCTGGCGGGGAAACATGGAGTCCACCTCAGAGTAGACACAGCTGGGCTGGCACCCCATGAGCTTGTCCCCCTGCAAGTGGTGGAGAGATGCAGATCCCAGCGTAGGGAGGAGGGCGAGCCATAGCTGGGTTCGGCTCCCCAAGCAGGGAGCCTGGGGAGGTGCAAAGCCCAGTGCAGCAGGGGGGTCGAGCAGTGGTGTAGAAGCACAGATTCCAGCGTGGGGAAGCGAACCGCAGCTGGGCTCGGCTCAGCTCCCCACCGGTGAGAACTGTCCAGCTACTGCCGCAGCGTCTATGCAGCTCTCACTTGGCAGTGAGGAGTGAGCCCAGCACATCTCCCCCCCTTTTGCCCCTCCAGCATTTAACCGTTCTGTTTTTATAACGGTTAAATGGATTTTTAATTATGCCAATTTTTACATCCTTAATTTAAAAGCTAGAATAGCCTTTGTTTTGTGGGGTGTATAAAATGATCTGACTTTCTCATATTTTTGTTACCTATGATTTCATACTTGATTAAGTCATTGCCTGTCACCTAATGAATTTTTTTTAAGTTATCCATTCCTGACTCACCAAAGGAGCATGGTAACTGAAGCTATCCATCTGCTCCAGGGCAACTTCAACTGTAATACCTGACAAGATGTGAAATATACTGTACCGAGTGTCATTAGCTCAGGGGCAGGTTTAATTAGGTACTACCAGTTAGTACTGGATTCTCTTTTGAAATATTAGGTACTATATGGTGCTTTCTGTGGATCATGCAGATGAGAGCAACATTGCCTCAAATTGTTCATGCCCCTTGTCCCAGTCTATGCTACTTTCAAATCGTGGTAGCAATCATGGTTTTGCTGGGTTTTCACTTTTTTTTTTCACTCCCTTTTCATTATAAATTTAAAGAGACATACACAACACTGGAAGAACATAATAGGTCGGGAAGTAATGGCCTGTAGGTAAGCCTGGGAGTGAGTTGGCTAAGTCGTCTGGCAGACTAATGAAGACAGATGGCTCTACAGCAGAACCTTCTGATTTTCTGAAGGAAACCAACAGGCATGCTCTGAAGCCCACTAGGAGCAACTGTGATCATTCCTGTGCCTGCCTTGTTCCCAGTCTCACTCCCTTCGCTGACTTCTGACTCCATCTCTGACACTTTGCTTGACTCCTGCTTTCTGATTCCGGTTCCAACCCTTTGCTCCAGATCTTGACTCCTGACTCTGGCTCTAACCTTTGGTTCTAGTTAATGACTTCTGACTCTTGCTACTGCATCTGGGCCCAGGCTTTAACCTCTAGATTGGACTCCGGCTCTACTAGGTCAGATTACCCACATCTTGATGGCTGACACACTCCCATCCCTAAGCATTCTGTTTGGTTTGTGGTTCTGACTTCTGGCTATTGCATGAATGAGTACTGCAATGATTTCTGTAGTGGCTTCCTCACAGTAGAGATTTAGGGCACATTCTTCATTATAGATAGTGAATATTACTCTACCTAAGAGCAAAAGCAACCATTTAATGTTTTTACCTTGGGAAAGATCACAAAAGGAAATGTAATTGAAATAGCTTCTGTCCACATAGTGTTTTTAGGCTTGTCTGGCAGACTGCAAGTATTCCTGGAGCTCCAGGTGCGCCCAGCATAGGTGGGAGGTTAAGTCCATGGTGGCTGGAACTGGAGAACTTGTGGGCAAGTGTGGGTAGAAGTAGGGATGAAAGCCACAGTTTCCAAAGAATGGGCTATGTTGGATCAAGGTATGGACTACATTGTTATATGCAAATTTGGCATAGCACAGCAGGGGAAGCCAGTTGTTATGGTAGCTCAAAAAGCAGCAAAGATACTGGTCCAAGATTTGATTGACCCTTTTCTGTTTACCTGTTGTCTGTGATTAATTGGTGGACAAGGTGAGGGCTCAAGGCCAAAGAGTCTAACAGAGTCTCAACAGAATAAGGAGAAGAACTGAAGATGCTAGTCCAATGCCATGCCCATCAGTAACTCATGGTAATGGAAGATGTTTTCTGGGAATAGCTAAACTGTCTTGCATGTAATAGGAACAGGCTGGACCATTGGTCTGACACAGTATGGCTATTCTTATGTTCATGTATAATCCTTGATATAAACTCAGGTGCCAGGCCACCAGGAGTGCCTCAAGACCAGATTCCAGGTCTTGAATTGGCCAAAATAGGCTGCAAATGGCAAATCGTGGTATAATTTAAATACATGAAGCCTAGATTATCCCTATGGAAGATAAATACTTTTAGTATAATAAAAGAGGCCATTCTGTCATTGGAACTTCAAGTTGGATCATGTCATTGTTCAGTTTTGGTGTATCTGGGTTTCAAACAGGCTGTCAGGGAGTAGGGAACAGATGGAGGATATCAGACTGCTGTTGATCTCTCTGTTGACAAACTTAGACTCGTTGAGCATGGTGAAAGTTCGTCCTTTGCCAGTTTGAAATATTCGTTTTTGCGGGATAGTGTATCTGTCTTACTATTTCCTGTCCTTAGGTGATAGGTAACAACAGTTGAAGCAAAGGAGGAACAGGGGCCAGCACATCAGGTGTTGGTTAAGGCATCTAGCAGTCTGTAGGTATTCCAGGTTCCTGGACTGGGAATTGGGCTCCTAAGTGGTAGTACCAATCTTCAAAAGCCGCCTTGATAACCAGTAGCTCCTTATCCCAAATATAATTTTTTCCTGCTAGGTTTAGCTTCTGAGAGTAAAAAGTACAAGAGTGGAGTAGGCTGCTGAGGACTTCATGTTGAGATAGCATATACCTATGATAAAGTTCGAGGCATTAGCCTTGATTTTAAATGGTTTAGTCAGATTTAGATAATCAGGATGGGTGCAGAGATGAATGTCCTATTTAGTTGATCAAAGGCCAACTAAGTCTCCATGGACCAAATGAACCAGGCTGCATTTTGCAGGAGCATCATTATGTGTGCAATTGGGATAGAAAGTTAATAAATTTAATAAATTGCCTCTAGAAATTGGCAAACCCAAGAAATTGCTGCATCCCATGTACTTTCTTGGACACAGCCAAGTTGGATATTGCCTCCACCTCATGTATATCCATGATGAGCCCTTTGGGTGAGATATATCCCAAGAACTCCACCGTGTCTTTTTTAAACTGGCATTTCTGTAGCACCACGCAGAAGTGGTTTTGGCAGAGTCTCTTCAAGACAGTGCATGTGATGATTGTGAAGGTCCTGTGTTTCAGCAAAAATGAGGATGTCATCTAGCTAAATGATGACACATTGGTCCAGCATGTCATTTATTAAATATTAAATATTCAAAGTGACCATATCTGGTATGGAAGGTGGTGTTGCATTTGCCTCCTTCCTGGATCCTTACGAGGTTATAAACTCTATGGAGGTCAACGCAAAGAAAATGGGGGCCCCCCACTGGGGATGTGGAGAGGAGAATGAACCCTTTATGCAGGTTTTCATTGAGATAGCTTTACAGGGGGGTGTTTTTTTACTCCCCTGAGTGACAAAGTTTTGCCAGCATAGCCACGAGTGTAGATAAGGTGAAGATGCTCTATGCCAACTGTAGAGCGTCTCCTGCTGACATAGCACTGGTGTGGACAGCGCTTAGGTCACTGTCAAGATGGTGGATTTTTCACCTTGACCAACGTAAATTACATTGACTTAAGCAGTAGAGTAGATGTGCCCTTAAGATACAAAGGGGACATAGCTGGGATGCAAGTGCAGTGCAAGCATGGGAAGTGAGAAAAAGAACTTGCCTGTATTTGCAATATTCTTTATGACCACCCACTTTGGAAGTGCTTCCCAGGAACTCCACTTTGTCCCTCTGCCCAGTTCTGTCCTTTGAAGATTGCCTAGCATATAAATCCCTTCTCTGAATATAGGGAGCCATGGTAGTACTCTAAGAGCAAAACAATAATTAATTCAGTTGTCTTGGGACAAGCTGGAAGGAAATGTAATCTAAATAAGCTCTTGCTGAGCTAAAAAAAAAAATGCAAAATTCAAGAAACAGTAAAGAGTGTACTGTAAAATACATATCCTTGAAATCTCCACGCAGGGACTTAAAAAAAATATACATGAATGGTAAAAATATTACAGGTCTAATGGCCAAACAAACTATTAATGTGCTAAAACTATTAAAACTCATTTCATATCAGCATTTTATTTATCAAGCTGAATGACTGTTTTTATTAATTGTTATGAAAAATGGTATGTTTATTAGCATTAACCATAATTATATCAAAATATAATACTGTAATTGAAGCTCTGAAAGAGTTTTCTGGTGCAATATAGAAATACAACTTTATTTACTAATTTAATTTATATGTAATCTTAACACAGCCAAATGATTACTGTAAATTAGACCATACCTGTTGTATGTACAGCAACAATACCAACTGTTGTAGATTGCCCCAACTGTAGTTAGCTGTAGCACCTTGCAAAAACATTTTAGCCCTCACCGTGTGCATTTTCATCTCTATAATGTGTTTTAATAATAACTAATAAAAAGACAGACACTCTTCTCTAATATGCAATACTCTGTAAAACAAATGGCCAGTTTCTCAGCGGATGTAAATTGATTTAGCTCCATTGAAGCTAGGATCTGGCCCTGAAGGATTAAAAAACTCAAGTTGGTCAAAACATTTCAGTTGGAATGTTTTTTCTTCAGAAAATGCTGTTTCATCAAAGTTGAAGCTTTTTATGTAGTATAAATGACTATATGAAATGAATCAAAATGATAAAGCCAAAATGGAAAGGTTTTACCTTCTCAGAATGAAATGTTTCCACGTTATCTAAATAAAACATGATCCTGAATCTAAATTTTCTGGAATTTTTGTTCTATGGAACAAAATTTTTCAATGTTTGATTTTGATATGGAACATATTTTTTAATGTCAGTATTTCCTGCAGAATGGAAATTACAGCTTCTGACAAGCACTAATGTAATTTCGAAGTAACTCATTCCATCACTGCTCTTGGATTTGCAGTGTTGAGAGAGCAGAATCTAATTTGTGCAATATATCACAGAAAGAAAGAGGATTGGCTGTATGAAGCATATAGGTTCAAGGGACACCACACTGAAATTTAAAACCAATAGTGATAGACTAGAATGGCAAATAGGAAGAAACAAAGCAACAAAGAATAGATGTGAAAAGTCTAAATGTTCATTCCCCACTCTCAGAATTTATCCTTTTTAATATAAATTTATGTAGCTTTGTGCAGAAATATGACTGTGTGCATGGAAACAGATTTCATTATGGAACTTCATGGCCCACTTGGGCATTCTGATTATCATAATCTATTGTTAATCAGCCATAGACTATGTGTTTGTACACTGCATGCTAACAAATTGATGTACAATGTCATCAGGGCCTGTCACTTTAATTAAACTTCTGAATGTATTTAATAAATGACAGGAAGATTCCTAGTGTGGTTACAGCAAGGAAACTGGTGCTGTGGGGAGGGGTTTAGTCATCACTCTGCCAGTGCCTTGCAGTATGGCCTTCAATAAACCCCTTTACCGTCTCTGCATCTCAGTTTGCCTCCTTTGTTAAACAGGAACAATAATACTGACCTTACCTAGAGGTGTTGTGAGGATTTATTACAAAATGGACAGAGCTCTGGACATGTAAATAATAATTATAATGATCTTACTATTCAGCAAATGGCCTAAGATCACTTACTGTTTTATATTAAGGTTTTAGTTTCCACAACAAACTGCACAAATCTACATGCTTGGCTGTGAAGAAAGCAGATTTCGTTTCTGGTTTGCAAGCTTTGCTAATTTTGTCACAGTCATTTGAGTGGAGTGATAAAGGAAACTGAATTAGGACCAAAAGTCAAGAAGATTCAAGAGATTTTGAAGTATACCTTATTTTGAGAGAAGTGACATACAGTGCATCTGATTCTGTGTGAATGTTGAAGCAAATGTAATAGAGCTATAAGAACAAGCCATAAGCGATACAGAAAGTTGGGAAAGTTTTATTTGTAACTATGGCTTCTATAGAACACAAGCCTTTACCTGCATGGAAGCAGCAAGATGCACACCTGAATTTTGTGCCTTGAAAACAGCGTTGTAATCCTCAGAGTGATTCTCCAGGTGGTTTCTTGGTCAGATGCATGTATACAGGCTGTTGTCTATCTGGGGATGTGGGCAGGAGCTATGTAATATGTTTACTTCTGGTAAACATAGTTACTCTGGATCAATAAAATTTCTCCCACATACACTCAGGAGTGATCAGCAAGCCATTTTCAATACATGTATTTACAATCCTGTTAGAAAACAGTTTTATCTCGAAGCATAATTAGGCCAAGGAAAGGGAGGTATGCCTTTTTCAATTAAGCATCGCAATTAATAGCTTTCAGAAGAAATGTAAATTTTAATAAGATGGGTCCAAATATGAATTGCAAAATTAAAACACCCCCTGAATTTAGAACAGTTGAGATCTAAACTTTAGATCTGGTCCACCTCACCATTTAGGGGTCTGACACCACTAATTTGCATAAGGATGGAAAACATTTATAATATGTTTTCTACAATATTTCTTTCTAGCAAAAATGCTAAAAATAGGCTATATTTCTGATAGGTCCGCTTTCCCTCGCTAAGAACCACTGCAAACTGATGTCATTCAATAATGATTTGCATTAACTATCAAGAACAATAGTGCCTCTTAATTTTGCCTGGACAATAAATGTTCTGGTGAGCTGTTGGGTTAAGGATAGAGCATATCCTTGTTACCTGAATTCAGATGGGCTTTTTTGTGTTACCTGAATTCAGGTGGGTTTCCTTCCTCAGCAGTCAAAAGTTATGTGACTTTGGAGGGATGCCTTTATAGTTGGGAGAGTTTGCATTTGGAGAGCAGTGAGGCAGTTTTGAGAAAACTACACCAATAAACTCTCCTGAAAAGACAGAGTTGTTATTCAGGTTGGCCTCCTGATCTAGGGGCCACAATGTTGGCTTTCAGACGTGTGTTACCCCCAACCACATTGCAGTGGTTTATTTCTAATGCAGATTTTTTCCCTGCAGTCACTTCATTCTTAATTGAAATGAAACTAATTGTCCCTCAAAATTGCAAATAGCACTAATATAGCTGATCCTTTGTTGTACAGCTTTATTAACATGATAAATAAACATTAGAAATGAATGATTGGTAAGGTTTAAAATTCAGTATCTCAGGAACATCTGAAAATTGTAGTGATTTATGAATGAGGCTGAATCATAGATCAGGGAATATTGCTTGAGTGGTCAAGTGAGCATAATTCCAGTGCTGATTTTCCTTCTGTTTTTGGATTGAATTATGTCAAAAAGATTGTGTCAATAATTTGGACCATCAATATATGCTGTACGAGTAAAGGGAAGACTCCTTTTGAAGTTTGGACAATGTAACCCATAGACTGTATTTCAAAGCTTTATAAGAAAAAATGTTTACTGTTTTTTATGATAGTTTAATTGTTCATGAACTCGTTTTTGAAAAGGTAATTTAAAATCAAGAATGACTAATGCTAGTGAATTGCTTTTCTGAGTATGCAGTAGTTATTTACCATGGTTACACTGGTAAATTAAGAAAGGTACAATTACATGAGGAGGTACTGTAGATCCTGTTTGCTTTTTATTCTGCCCATTTTTGTAATGTATTTTTTCTTACATTGTTGTTCAAACAAACAAAAAATTGAAAATGTTTAACCAGTTTTGAGAAATATGCTTCTGAAATTGAAAGGATTACTCCAGACTACAGAAGAAAGTACTACTATGGAAAGAAATTTATGTTAAATCTTTTAGCCATCATGAGGTAAATTTTCTACACATTTCACGGCTTGTTGTACTCACAACTCCTGTTGTTCTTAACAGGAGTTATATGTGGAAATCCCCACACACTGTGCTGAAAATTAACCTTCTGGTGTTTACAATAGTATTTTCTTTCTGAACTCTGCATTAAATTGAGGAAGAGATGAGTATTGGCCTATCCTGCCAATATTTAACTGCTTATTCTTCTTAAGGTTTGTGCGGGTTATTCCACCCCACAGCCCGAAACATTTCAATAATCTACATTCAGCTTGTTGAGAAGGATACAAGTCCATAACATTAAATTTAATAAATAACGTAATTAAATCCATAGCCAGTACTTCAATATTTTTCCCAGGGACAATTTTCCAAAAAATGTCCTAGATCCAGGGGCCTCTTCTCTTCTTCTACCCCTTCTCTCTTCCCTCGCTGATGCTTCCAACCCTCCCATCCTGTACTGCATGACTGCTTCTGTCATGAACCAGTAGTGGGTGATCAGGCTTAGTAGTTGGAGGAGGGTTGATCAGGCCAGGGCCAGCACAAAGCTAGAGTCAGGAAATAGGAGTTAAGAACCAAGCAGGTGAGCAGAGCTGGAGAGATCTGGACAGCAGAGGAGGAAAGCTGAGAACAAGATAGGATCAGGCTAGGAGAGGGGCAGACACAGGAGCTTAGGCTACTGGGAGACTGGGCGGGAACAGCTGCAAGTCCTCATTCCTGACAGTTCCCTCACGTGTGTGTATCTCAGAAGCAGCCACATCCAGGTCTGCTGAGACCTAATTGTGCCTTCTGATAAAGAGTAGAATCAACCATAGGATGCTGAGATCTGCTGGGAGAGAAGCAGTATTTAGGGGAAAAAAGCTTTCTTTTGCTTCATCCGTCCCTGGACATGAGCACTCCGGTGGCTCTTGCATTCTTGGTGATATTTGGATGGTCTCATTTTGTCTAAGGCCTTTGTAGGTGTGAATTCTCCTTTTAAAATTCTGGCTATGCACTCCATTGTCACATGGGACTTCTGGGATCCATATGTTTCAGATGCTGGCTGTCCTCAGTCTTGTGAAGAATACTACCAGACTGGCTTCAGATACTGGTGGCCAATCTGATCTTTGAGGGTATGTCCATGCTGCTATTAGGCACCCATGGCTGGCCCATGTCAGCTGACTTTGCTCACAGGGCTTGAGTTAAGGAGCTGTTTAACTGCGGTGTAGATGTTCAGGCTCGTGCTGGAGCCCGGGATCTAGGATCCTGTGAAGTGGGAGGGTCCTAGAGCTCAGGGCCCAGCTCAAGCCTGAATGTCTAAGACACAATTAAGCAGCCCCTTAGCTTAAGCCTGAGTCAGCTGGCACAGGCCAGAAGCACGGATGTCTTATTGCAGTGTAGACATACCATGTGAGGTCCAGCAAGTATAAGGCCACATTTGACATTGTTTCCATAAAATAAGAAATGGTTTTGACCAATTATTCTCAACCTTTCCAGATCAGTGGACCCCTTTTAGGAGTCTGATTTGAATTGCGTATCCCAAGTGCCACCTTACTTAAAAATGGTTTGCTTATAAAATCAGACATAAAAATACAGAATACACTATTACTGAAAAATTGCTTACTTTCTTGTTTTTGCCATATAATTATAAAATAAAACAAAACAATTATAACATAACTATTGTACTTACCTTTCAGCGTATAGTGTATAGAGCAGTATAAGCAAGCCATTGTCTGTATGAAATTTTAGTTTGCACTGACTTTGCTAGTGCTGGTTATGCAGCCTGTGGTAAAATTAGGCAAATAGTTAGATGAATTGATGTACCCCCTGGAAGGTCTCTGCATGCCCCGAGAGATACACGTGTACCCCTGGCTGAGAACCACTGGTTTTGACTGTTTTGCAACTCTACTAGTGGAAAATTTGTGAGCATACACTGGAGCACCTCAAGTATTCTGAAGATTAGAGTTGGTTGAAAAAATATTGCAGAAACTTTTTTCCATCAAAACAAGCCATTTTGTTGAAACTGAAATGTTTTTCAGAATTGGAGTTACTGGGCCCACATGTGAGTGCACTAAACTCTGGGGTATTGGCTTTGAGGTCTATCTCTTTGTCAGAACTTCTTGTTGTTCTTATGTGAAAATTTCTAAACGTATCATTTTGGTTCCACATCTAAAAAAACACATTTTGAAACCTTGAAATATTTTGCAAAATGGAATTGTTGTTTTCCAGCCAGCCCTAATAAGGATCTAGAAAATAATATTAGGATTATTTTTTTCCCCAGAAAGGTTTTTCAGTGCACTTGTTCATGGAGTACATTGGTTGTGGAAGTGTAGATAAACTGCCAGACTGATATCATTCACCAAGAGAATGTTTGTGTTGAACATATTATTGATGAGGAAAAAAGAAAAGATGGAAAATAACTTCATCATGCTAGTCAAAATTCTTGGATATGATTTTTTAATCAACAGAAAGTTGAGTGTTATCAGTATTATAGTCTCGAAGCTATTATCCTCTCCTTTCCCATGCGTTGCCCACATCTTTTCTTTTACAAAGAATTTGGAGAAAAAACGGAGTGTAATAATAGAGTAGATTGTGACTTTTGCTTCCCTTTATCTTTTAGCAGTTGTGTTTTAATATTTAACACTATTTTAATATTTAATATCGCTAGTGCTTTTATATAAGCTTGTTATTCTAGGCCCTCCATTGTGATGTTAAGAATCTGTCCAAACAATGTGATTATTAAATTATTTTATATTTTATTGTTTGATTAATTTAAAATATTCTTGTCCATGGACGCTGGAAGTCAGAAGCCAGGATATGTCAGTAGTGCACCGTTTTTGCCTTTCTAAAATTCCTCTGAGGCATCTCCTTTTTTTTTGGAAAGGGTTTGCAGTTTTTGTTAGGTATAATTCAACATATTTATAAATTGTATAAAAACGGATTGCCTATTGTTACTTTTTGTCCTCTAAATCAGGGCCATATTTTCAGACGTGCCTTTATCCAGCCTGTAAATGCTTTGAATGCTCTGTTTTTCACAACTGTATTTCTGCTCATGCAAAAGCTGAGATTTGTGTACACTACTTGGCTCAGCCCCCAACTCAAAAAATAAACCACAAGCTGACCAACCCAGAATTCATACAACAACTCTGTCACAATTCCACCATCTTTCCTAGCATGTCATTCATAATCATGGGACTGTATTTTCAACCTACTCTCATCTGGGCTTCTGATTCTTTGGTAGTACAATTATGCATGCAAATAGATTCAGGTTCAATTTGTAGTTTGCATTCAAATTTTAGATTGCTGTGATGTGCCAGGGCTTGTCTACCTGGTGCAGTAAAGTGCACCAGAGGGGTGTGATTTGTAAAGCATGGTACGCTGTAATTGGTCCCTGCTGGTATGCTCCAAAAGACACCTAATTCACATTGTTGTGGTCCTGTTTGAAATGGGACGGCATCAAGGCAAACTATGTTCCTTTTAGAGCATGCCAGCAGTGTGTACATAGGACAATTACATCTCTCTCGTGTGCTTTGCTGTGACGTGTAGACAAGCCTTCTAGTCTTTGACTGCATGTGCAAATTAGGATCTTAGCCATCCAAATGACCTAACCTGTACAGCAAAATTGTGCCAGTATTACATTGTACCTGGAAAAAAAATGGAGCCCAGTGATGGAAAATCTCACCTCATAGCCATAATCAGTATTATTTTTTCTTGTTGTTGCCTGTAAATGACATTGTTGCTATGAAAGTGTATGAAAGCTAGTCAACAAACCTTACATTGCATTGAAGACAAGGTATCTGGAACATTTATTATTATTTCTAAAAATGAATTTATTTCAATACATATGTTTGTAATGAATAAGGTGGACTTCTCTGATTCTTACTCTTAAAAAATGTAGTGAAATCTTTGCATCTGAGAGAAAAGAAAAACAGTGAAATTTTAACATAGCTAGGACAGGGAATTTTAGTAAAAGATATTTTAAAAAATGTTTTCACTATCAATAGAGTGAGTGGCTTTGTAGTTTGTAAGTCTTGTTTTATTGCTGGATTTCATGTTATGCTGCATATAAATAGAGCCAGGAAATAGTTCAGGGTTTAGAAATATTGAGTCATTCTGCTAGAGGTCTCTGTCTGTCAGGAATCTTTAGAGTGTTAATGTAGTTTACAAAATTGAGAGATGGAGATCTGTCCATATGCTCATCAGCCCTATCGGGTGAAATATCTTTGCTTCTGATTATGTTTCCACTGGCAGTATTTTTTTTGGCAGCTGATGATTCATAGTGACCTACCTTGACTGCTCATCTCTTTCCTAATGATAATGCATTCTGTAAACATATGCAGGATTAATGAGAAAGGAAGACTTCTTAACTCAAAATAATATTTAAAAAAATCTGTTTTCTGAAAGAGTCTGTAGAATCCACACTTGAAACTCTTACATTCTTACTTCCTTAGGGTGTTTGTCACTAAGTCATTGAAAATGTAACCGACACACGTTGGCAGGACGTAAATTTGAGCTTGCATATTCTGAAGAATCTTGTTCTCTGATAGTATGTGACAACCAAAAATCCTGAATATCCTCCACTTACATGGATATATACAAATTTTCTACACACACAACCTCAAGAGGTAAATTCATCTTCCTTATTCAGCTTCTGGGTATTCCAGTCTTTCATCTCACAGATCTTGATGAGCTTCTTGTTCTAGCTGCTTCATTGTCTTCCCAAGTCCCTTTTTCTGTTTTACATTCAAGCCATTGGGAAAAAATTCATAATTCTTCCTTCCAAAGATATACTCTAACCTTCTGAAAACTCTCTCTTTTAATAGTTCGAGTAATCTTTTTCTTTCTCCTGCCTCCTTTTTCCATAGCTGTTCTTGAGAAAAGAGATCTAAAAGTCAGTGTGAGCATATTAAACCAATATATCTGACTTTATCGCCTGAATTTTCTTCATCATCATGAGTCATACATATAAACAAAACATTATGGAGAAGTGGACAGTGACGTTTTCACATTGTATGTGTCTGGATCACTGCTTGCTGAAATTGAATTTGAGTGCTTGAGCACATCTCTGCTTTTTTATTCTGATATGGAACAGTGTTTTCAGAAAAAAATGCACTATAAAAATCTTCAAGATAAAAATATTGTTCTTTCTCTTTCTCCTTATAGTGGCCAGTGATGAACTGGTACAGTAGGTAAAAAGATTAACTTTTCTCCCATGCCAGACCACCTTTCATTCCTCATTGCCTTTGCAATCACCATCACTTGTTTTCTTTGCATTAATTTACGGCTTGTAGTTGAACTCATTGTTTCAGTTGGTGTTTGTGCTTCTAGTGCCTTGAATGGAGTATCATTAGCAAAGTCACAGTCCATTTAAGTACAATTTACTGTGTACGAAACTCCAGAACTGACCTCCAGCTGACATTTTCTAGGCTCATCTCATTAAAAATGGCTTAAGAATGTTAACTGGTACTTTATCCTCGTAACAAAGATATGGCAATGGGAGAAAACCAGTTTATACGTCACAACATATTTGCATGTAATTGCTATTTAATGCACAATTACAGCAGATAGCTGCCATTCAAAGCCAAACAAAGATGTTGTGCAAAAAAATCATAAAGACCCATGTCAGTTTACTTCAGCGATTGCAACTATTATGTACCAAACAATCATCTCTTCCAGTACTAGCCAGATTTTTCTTCCATTCTATAATTTAAACAGCATGCTGAAAACTTCTTAATGGTATTTTTCTTAGAGTTAAGGGAAAATACTTTAAATAACTTTGTATAAAAGAAAGACCTTGATCCTCAGGAGCAGCCAAAGAGCACATACTATGTCTTAAGAGGGGTGTGTGCAAAGCTGGGTTTAAGTCATGTTTATGCTCCTCCAATCCTAAACCATCCAGTTCTCTGGTGGCTGCTTTAAATTATGCTCTCTGCTGATAGTCTGAAGAAGCTGTATGGTAGCAGAGGGTGACCCAGGCTCCGGGAAGGATCAAGCCTCTTTCCCCCAGTAATGTTCCTTACAGAAGCATTTGGAAGGTGAATAGTGCCTTACTCAGCTGTGCATCATTGGAGGATCGCTCTACACTGGGATGATCCTCAGATTGCTGGCTGCACGGCTGCTTTGCAGATGGAGAAATGCAGAGTTGTCCTTGCACATCTAAAGATAAGAGCCAAAACATTTACATAATGTTATTTGTATTTTACAGAAAATATTCTCTATTTAGGTACGTATAAGGCTCCACCAATTGTTCGACACGACAAATTTGCATCTTTCTAAATTAGTCATTCCATATAAGCAGCTTGATCCCATAGGACCCCCAGGCATGCAACTCACAGTGAAGCCAGCAGAACGTGGTGGGTTTGTAGGATCAGACCCAAATAAGGTCTGGTTTTGCTTCTATTGAACTTGAATGGAAGCAGAAGGAGCCACATTTTCTACTTGATTACAGGACTTGCTTTGTTTTTCTCTCCAGCAGATACATTTGCTCATTGTATCTAGTTATGCTGTTTGTTTACAGACTTTCCTTTTTTTCATTCTTCCACAACACTGAGGATCTGAGTTGCAGCTAGAGATGCTAGCCATTGATGTGCAGCTAATTTTATAGAAAAACTGAAGTATTTATGCAAATTAGTACGTTCTTCTGTTTGCTATGTTAATTTTGAAGTTTTCTTCAAAGCCCTGTAGGATGTTTCAGAACAGATCTCTCTCTCATTTTTTTTAAGAACGCAGACTGATTATTTTGAGGACAGAAATGCCAGCTATTCCTCTTGCATTTTTCATAGTACAATAATTTGTTCAGTATACAAATACACTTTTTAAGAGCCAGCATATTAGTCTTACTGTAAATTGTGGTTGAGTTCCTTTATATCACTGAACACCAGCAAACACCTGGATTTCCAAAAACTGACAGGTTCTTTATGAACTCTTCCAAGTTTGATTTGCATTCTCCTTACTTTGTGAAAGTAATTTGCATGACTAGCTTGTTTCAGTTCTGAAGAATTATTCTCTCTGCTATAATTTTGTCTGTTCTGTATCCTCTCTATCTTTGGCATCAGTTATAGGGAACAACTGTTTCCCTAGTTATGTACACAGTTTGTTGGGTAGCATATTCTGTTTTCTTTTCCACTATAAAGCTCTTTACCAGTTAACTTGTCTCGTAGTGAGTATTTTCCTAAATCGTTCTTCCAGTAAATTAAATTAATTAAAAAAGAAATAAAAATCAGTGAGTAAAGACTGAGCTAATATGCTGCCTAACATAGTATTACATAATGCTTTGTCAGACATACTAAAATTGCTCATTTAATTCATTCCAATATGCTTGATCTAAACTTACTTCATTTTAAGCTTTTTAGACCCAGGTGTCACTTACTCTCTGTTTGCTGATAGCATATCAAAACTTCAGTTTATGATCCTCCATACATTACTTCAATTTTTTTAAAATCTCTAATTGATTTGACAGTTCTCCCAGGAACTTTGTTTTAATCTGAGAGTTGTTTCAATCTTGATATGAAAGGCAGCTCTCTTTTCCTCAAGGGATTTATGTAAATGTTACCTTTCCATACTGGCAGTGGCATGGTAACTACTCTTGTCTTCATAGTATCTACTCTTGCCTTTTAGCTACTGTTGTTTTTACAGTGGTATTGAAGATAGCCACAGACTCACTAATATGAGGTCAAGTCCTAAGGTCCTTTAGATGACATGTCCTGGCAAGCTACATTAAACCAGTTCTTTCTTTTGCTCACTACCTGTATTGTGAAAAAAGAATCTAATCATTGAAAGATAGCTGTGATGGTTGCATTCTCAAACCTGCTGAGCCTGGAAGCTGATTGCTCCAGTTGGTGCCCAAACCACTATTTATCATCTGAAGGTGGGCTGTACATGCCGAGTCACAGGCATATAAAGATTGAAAACAATCAGAAGTATAGTTTTCTGATATGATTTTTATATAGTGTTTTATAATTTTTTTTGTATGATTATGTTTATGTACTACAGGTCAAATAATAGAAAGGAAGCAGTGGTGTATGTATTTATATTTGTTAGATATGTTCACGCACACAACCTTCTGGGACAGAAGAGGACCCTTAGTATCAACTCTTCATCATAACAGAGAGCAAACCGAGTGCCTCTTGTCCTGTTTCCAATTAGAGAACTGTGGGAGCAAAAATATCTGCTTATATTTGCAGTTAGTAAATTACTTTCAGAGTCTCAATGGTAAATAACGTTCCTGTTAGAAAATATGTCTCTGCTTTTCTACTACATTCCCTGCCCATGCTCATTCTAAACCCCACAAGCAATCTATACCCTTCTGCTTTTGCTTATTCCCACTGATGCATTATTTTAACTAAAAATCATTCACTTTATAATTCATTTATGAACGAGAATCCTATGCTGCTGACTCTACTCTCCTTTCAGGAGCTGTGTGCAGAGCACCTCCGGGACATGTGCTCATGTTCTGTCAGGCCACATGACCAGTTATATTGTCAGTCATATGCTTCTATGAGGGCCCACGTTTAGCTGGTACGGCTGGTCAACCATCCATCTTAAGGGAGGGTCAAAGTATTGCCTCCCTCTGCCCACAATGTGACTGCTAACAACCTACCCATTTGCTGGAGCAGACTGATTGCTATGATTAGTTGCCTGAATAATATTGCATCTCTGTGTGACTTGTAATTTTATGAATGTATTGTGTTGTTTTTTTTTCTTCTGTATCAGACAGGTGATATTGTGATCAAATGATAGATAATTTTATTATTTATTCATGTTCACGTTGTTGACTTTTTGCAAGATAGCTCTAGAAGGGGAAATTGGCAATTCACATGGAAAGTATATTGTAGGGAGATGGTCTCTGTCTCCCAACTAGACAGTTAGGATATTTGGAATGAACTAAAGACATCATCCTGCTTTGGCTGCAATTAGTGGCAAACTCCCATTGACTTCACTGGTTGGACTAGGCTTTCAGAGGTGCAGAACTGATGCAGGAAGATTTGTGCGTGTACACTGCATTTTTTGCTATTTTAAACTAATGTTTATCAACTACCATTTTTGTGGGGTCTTTTACTGCTAAATATTAAACCTAAAATTAATAGCAGGTGAAGAAGAGGCAAAACCATGTTACAGTACATCCATAGATGTTTTGGAGTGCAAGGAATCCAGAATCAGGCTCCAGGTGTGGTTTCCTCTACTGTTATCATAGAGTAGGGTGACCAGATGTCTTGATTTTATAAGGAAAGTCCTGATATTCAGGGCTTTTTCTTATAGACATGCCCATTACCCTCCACCCCCTTCCTGATTTTTCACACTTGTTATCTGGTAATCCTATCATAGAATCATAGAATTGTAAGACTGGAAGGGACCTTTAGAGGTCATCTCGTCCAGTCCTCTGAACTTAGGTCAAGATCAAGCATTATCTAGACCATCCCTGACAGGTGTTTGTCTAATCTCTTAAAAATCTCCAATGATGGAGATTCCACAACCTCCCTAGGCAATTTATTTCAGTGCTTAACTATCCTGACAGTTAGGAAGTTTTTCTAACCCATGCTGCAACATTATAATAAGTTATAAATGTTATAATTTTAGATACTGAAAACCAGCATGAGTTGTAAATCAGAACAGCAATTTCAAAACCTCTGGATGTGGAAATTTAATTGAAATAAGAGAATGACAGAAATGGTCATTTAATAATCATTTGAAAATGTATTAATTAAAAAAATACTATATGAATTGGAAAGTAGATGCCTACACTCAGAAATATGTGCAGTATGTTGAATGTGGCATAGTACAAGAACAAAATCTGATCTCATCTTCATAAAAAAAATTATTCCTCGGAGGAATTCTGCACCAATAAAATAAAAATTCTGCACACACTATTTTAAAATTCTGCATATTTTATTTGTCAAAAATAGCACAATATATTCATGCTAGTTTCAATTATTTTGGTAATTTATTTCAAAATACCTGTCAGCAAGTATGTCTGTAATAACAGATGACAAAAGAGATTCTGGAAATGTTTTTTTGACAAATAAATTCCTTACTAGGCATATTAATACAGAACTGGATGTCTCTTTGTTGACAATTTTTTGTTTCAGTGAAATTAAATATTTCATTAAAACAAACTGGTTATACAAATGTCTTGTAACAACCTGGCCTAAGAGGCTATTAGCATCCTTAAGGATGGCTTTGTGTCTGTCTGTGATGTCTTCTGCAAGTTAAAGCTTTTGTAAGGTTTTTGGATCATGCCACTGTAATGGGGCGGAGGGTGGCTGGTGAGTTAGCGGTAATTTAGTTGTAGGATAGTGAGTGGTTTTGGTTAGGATGGGGAAGGGAGACCCAGGATAGAGTGTGCGTATCAGGGTGAATGCTTGTGTGTGTGCGTGCGTGCGCGTGTGCATGCTGGGGGTGTGTGTGTGTTTATGTGGGTTGGGTCGTGTACATGGTTTGCCAGCCAACACCCCTTTGGTATATGCACCCCCATTCTAGGCCTGGGTGGAAATGCTGGGGTGATACAGTGATCAGTGGGAGCGCGGGGGGTTTCAGGCTGGCAGGGAATAGAAGAGGAAGGGTAGCACCACTAGGGTCAGATGCGAGCAAAATGGAGTTTAGGACAAAGTGCTACTGTATAGTTCGAGTGAGATTGCTGCACCCATTGAGAGGCCCTATGCTTCTACCTTGTGCACAAGAACAAATATATCCCTTTGGTAATTTCATCCGGCTGGCTGGCTATTTTGGGAAGTACTTTGCCCTGACATTTTATTGACTGCTTCACGAACATGTCATGACCAACTTTAAATTAATAGTACATCATACGTTTTTTTATGTCGAGCCTTGCTGCTCACATATCAGGAATGCTCCTGTGAGTGCAAAGATGTTATTGTGTATACATAACGAACACATCTGAAACACACAAAACCAGAAAAAGGAAACATTTTGGTGGAAATCACAAATTCTGTGTGAAAAAATAAAATTCTGTGGTGAACATTAATTCTGCAAAAATTCTGCATTGCACAATGGCACAGAATTCCAGCAGGAGTAAAAGATACTTTATAGTGTGTATTTGAACTTGAATCAATCAAATTCTAATATAGTCTAAGTTAGGACAGTACAACTCCTATAAAATATAAAAAAGAGCAGTTCTTACAGGTAAGAATTTTCAACAAGTAAATAAACTAAATGTGCAAGAATTATTTGATAGGATTACATTTCACAAAATTCTTGGAAGATAATGGCAATTGGGGAGAAACATACGATAGCCTAGCAATTGGGGACATTGACAGTCTGGCAAAAAGAGTTTCATAAAATTGGGTTCTGCCTGAATTATGGGTGTCCTCATAATCATTCCATCTTAAAGGGTATTTCTGAAAAGGACAATGTTTTCTGAGTTGGAGGAAATGAACACTGGAATGAAGCAAAAATGAGTATTTGATCTATCTTGTTTAGAATCTTTACTAATGCTGTGGAAGAGGGGATAAAAATGTTAATTAAATGTGTAGATGATGCTAAATTGGAAGGTATTTCAAACACCTTTGGGTACAGGGATATAATACGAAGAGTTCTAGTGAAGTTAAAAAGGGGTAATTTTTTTTTCAAAAGTTCTACATGACAAAAATGAATGCTAATTTATCTGGAGAAAAATAATATAAAACAAAATAATATAGTGTGAAAGGAAAATTTCAAAACAGTTGGATCAGCTAAGTGTCATGCATTAGAAGAGGTACTGGACTGGGAGTCAAGAAACCTGGGTTTTATTTCTGGCTCTATCTCTGACCTGTTATGTGACCTTGGGCAGGTTTCTTTACTTCTCTGTGCCTCAGTTTTTCCACCCATCATTTTTAGCGATGGATATGCTGGATGTTGAATTTTTTCAGTCAAGACTGGATGTGCATTTAAAAAACTTCAATCAGAAGTTCTGGATATAGGTATTGCTAAAGGGAATTTTTTTACCTCTGTTATGCAAGAGGTTAGACTAGAGGTCCATAATGGTTTATGCTGGCATTGAAATCTATTAAGAGACTTGTGAACATTAGTGGACAGCAGTAAAAATCAAAAGGAACCTGTCCACTGGCTTTAATGAATGTTAGATCTGTCCCGTTAGAGCGAAAAACAGTCAAAGACCGAAATGGAAAGACTGCTCTCATCCAATAACAAGGGAAGTGCATAGCTCATTGTGCTGTGTCATGCAATGAGGATAGCCCATTTAGGCTCCCCAACACATAGATACAGGGCTGCATGTGATATTGGCCAGAGTGATTTTGGACTGTGTATGAAGACCTATATGTCAGACCAGTGAGTTGGTTCCTTCCATATAGTTCTGAGATTGAAACAAGAACAGCCCCCCTGCTTAAAGGGTGATGTCATTGTCGAACTGTGGCCACAACTTTATTATTAGATGTCTGAAACTACCCAGTATATACAAGTGTGCAGTGCAGATAACTCCATGTTGTTCAATATCTAGCTAGGGGGGCTTCTGCCAGTTCTCTTTTTTTTTTTTTTTCCATCCAGGTCCCCCAGCCAACTCACTGTTGGGACCTTGCCATTTCTCCCCCCCTTTTCCCCCAAACACAGCTTCAGTGGTCTATAAGACAGGTGTTGGCTCCCTGCCATACCAGTCATAGGAACCCTGAGCCCCACCCCACCCCCGCCCGTTCTGCTCCTTTAACCAACACCTCATTTTTAAGTCCTTTACCAAGCCATTTGTCTGGCCACCGTATACCTTCCCTATAGAGTACCTACACTGGACAGACAGTTGAAACCCATCCTCCAGAAGTAACTGTGGTGCCCCATACGCTATGCCAGGACGTGAAAATACCAACCCCACTATGGTCCCAAGGAATTTGGCCACCTCCCTGTTCACATACCTCCTCAGCTTGTCCATCTGAGGGGGCCTCATAGCTCCCCTCCAGACCCTGGATTCAAGCATGTCTACACACACATTTTTTACTCCTGGAAAAAGTTCTAGGGTCTACCTCAAGTCCCTCTTTTCTGAGAGCATTACGTCCACTTCTTTACACATTCCAAGATTGTTTTCCCTAAGGGTGCACCATGATTATATCTGGTGAATGTGAACAAGAATGTGCCATTCAGTTTAAGGAAACTTAATTATAGAAAACTAGACATGAATGTGAGTGAATTCAGGGAAAAGCAATGAAAATATTAAGGGAATGGAGAAACTAATATATCAGAAAAGACAAACTACACATATATATCTTAGATAAGTGACAGCGAAGGGCGATATTTAAATCTCATATTCTCTATGAATCTGTAATACCTTTCTTTTGCAACTCACATGGTTTGTATCTATAGCTGGATGATCTCAGGAAACATGTTCAGTGAGCAAACTTGGGGAAAAGGGAAGTCCTAAGATTAGGGAGGCAATCGCTTCGGAGGCTGGAGATCTACATTCAATTTCCAACTCTCTAATTTATGTTACGGGGTGTCATACATATTTGAAACAGGTAGGGCTTCCTGAAGGAGTATGTTTCACTTGAAGAAACTTAAAATAATCAATTTATTCTGTTAGAATTTTTTTTTAAAAACTTTGATTAATTCAGTATGCTGTGATATTATAGAAGTACCCATAGTAAGGCAATATTTGACAGCATTGCCACCAATGTCTTCTGCTGTAAGTATTGGGAAAACGGTGGTAATCTTAAATACCATGATGTACTCACTTTTGGGAAAGGCTAACTTTTTCATGGTAACCACTGTGTTAGCCCATTCAGTAGTTAAATTTTCAATGCCCAATCTTAACCAATAGTTAAATCCTGTAACTATAAGGTTCTTGTTGCTCATTTGCTTTATAATCATATAACATCCCTATGGAAAATATAGCAGTTATTTCTATGGAAAATTAATAATGAAGTATCCCTTATATTTTTATCTGTCTTTTAATATAATTTATCATCTGGAAACAAGGAGATGAGCTAGCACTATATGACCAGTAATGATCCTGGGAGCCACTACTTTAGTGTTGACAAAAGCTGTGGAGGATGACCGAACGGTTTCCCCGTCTTTTTTAATATGTCTTATATATTTTTGTATTATCCCAAAAGGCGTGCTATGTGCCTCACAGAACACACAGTTGGAGAAAGACCTTGACACAAAAATCTGCATTTTACACTGAATTCAAATGAGAGGGGGAGAGCGAACAAAGAAGGGGTTACTGGTGGACATGATTATCTAAGAATAGATTTCTTGTATATTTTGTTTTGAAGTATTTTATTTTATTCTTTGGATTTTTCAGTTCATGTCTTGTGGGCTTTACATCAGAAGTGGGGTTTTTAGAAGGAGTGAGAGTGGGGAATAGACATTACATTTAGAGAATGTTTCTTCCAGGCATAGACATCAGCATGGAAGGGAGGGGTGGAGACATTTGTGTGAGAGAAAGTTAGTGTCTAAACTGGTGTCATTTCAGTGAAGAATCTTTACTTCCTATGATTCTGTAACTCAACTCACCAAAGAGAATGTCCATGTAAAGGCCGCTGCTGTTTTGCTCTGAATGTCAGACTTCAATTTATCTTCCATTGAGATATTAGTTGACTCTAGGATTCATACTGTTCTTTTGACCACTGTCATTGCTTTGGTACATACAGTTTCTCATATTCTGTTACTGAATTGCATGGATACGTACAGCTTCTCATACTGATTCTCATGAGTCATTTGTTCGTTTACTCAGGATAGCTTTTCATAGCTCTGTTCATACCAGAAAATGATTGATACGCTTTTTTAGTGATTCATTTTATTTTTTTTTATCTTGTGTGGTGGATTACATCCACGGTCACTTAAGAGTTCATGTTAAGGATATTTTGTCAGCTTTTCTGTGTTAACACCACATCTAATAATCTTCTTTTCTTTTAAGCCAACTATGCTGCCTCCATGTTATTGACTTATTTCAGCAGGTATTAAACTTTCATTGAAAGAGAGAATCCTGATTTCATCCATCAACTCAGAAATATGAGCAGTTTGTGGCCATTTTGTTCGTGAGCATGCAATGTCACTGTTAAGTCTGTTTATTTTTTGTGTTAATTATAACTACAATTTTTAAGGTATTGAAGTGTTATGCTACTGCCAATTTCTTGCCAAGTCTTCCACAAATACTTTTTTAAAAAACAGGTGTCTCATCTTGCATTAGCAACAACAGTTGCTGGCTGGAATAAACTACATTTAGTTTACAGATTTTTCTGGAAATTTTGTTTACAAGAGTAGGCATGATTAGGCTGCTCCTGTCCAAAATAATAATAATAATAATAATTTCTATTATAAAAAATTCTGCAAGATTATAATGAACACTTAATATATATACATTCAGTGCACCACATTCTGCTGTCCATTACACCCATGCATGGTGGAAATAAAAGCAAATTGTTAACTAAAAGGATTTGTATAAGCACAATGTATTCTCATGCTAAACAATACATCACTAATGACTTCATTCTGTGTGGTTCTGAATGTCCTCAGTTCCCAGTACAGCCTTCAGCATCTTACAGGACCAATTTTATAGACCTTTTATTGGTCTATGAGTGTCAGTTAATGGTAATTGATAACACATAGGTCTAACAGCAGATCTGACTTTTTATTCCACACTGTGGCACAAAAGTCAGGTGCTAGTCTGGCCAAGCCATTTAGGCTCCATTTCAGTTGGAGTTCAAGTAGTCATTCAAATTGATCACCTGAGCCACCCAAAATGAGAGGCCACTTTGAAATACTGCAGTAATACTTCCCTGCCTTACAGAGGTGTGGTGAGCCTTACCCTGCTAAGAGTCTGGTAAAGCACTTTGGGATGCGCTGTTAACCTGGATAAATTATTAGTAATTGTTGTTATTGTTTATTCACTGAACTCTGGTTTATAGTAGAGTTTTTTCTTTGGTCTTTGTTACAAACTGTAAAGGAATACCCACACCTTTTGAAAAAGATGTGGGGTTGCCAGTGATATGTAGCCAATGAGTTAAGATTACTGTTGTGTGACTGTTTTGGATTCCTTTAGCAAATCCCCTCTTTATGAGTAATGAGAAATTTGCATTGCTGTACATGGTTTTTAAATTACTCCATTACAAAGAGGTGTTCTTTTAGAATAAAGTTGTTGTTATGTGTTAATAAAAATGAGCATGACAGTAGTATTGCAAAATGAGTGATTGCTACAGATTAGAGGAAATGAAAAATGATAGGATGCAGAGCATACAATTTAAATATTTGACAGTTTTCATAATAAAAAGCAGCTTATCTAACACAGAAAGTCTCTGGTAAAATTTTGAAAAGTTCTGGAAATAGACCATGGGGCATCTACAAGAATCCACTTGAGCAACCACGACTATAAAAGAAATCAAGCAAGTTGAAAAGGATATATCACTACTTGCTAGCAATAACATTATTGTAGTGTAAGTACTGATAGCATTGAGTCTAACAAAGAAAACTAAGTGCTTATTCATGTTGTTAGGGAAAAGGCACCGTGTTCAGTAGTCAAGACAAGATGGCAATGGTCTAAGAAAGAGTCATGCGGCTGCGTATGCTCCCCCTGAAGTAAATGACTAAACTCCCATTGACATTAATGAGTTTAGATTTGCGTCCATGATCTTTTATAGAAGGCCTAGTTATGCAAACTTTATGCAGTTATGCAGTAGCACTGATGCTAGACATAGGTTAGCCCTAAAGGCCTCTGCCCACTGGAAAAACTCCCCACACCTTGGAACACTTTGTGTAAAATTGGTGTTTTCTGATTGCCCGTGTGTTTTGTTTTGTTTTATGCTTTCACGGACAGCCATAAAAATCTGGTGGGGGTTGAAGGAGAATTTATGGTCTTCAATAGGGAAAGCGTAGGTTAGCAAAACAGCCACAAACCCAAAGAACCTGCATCACAGAGGATTTCCATACACTGGGGGAATCTCCAAATGATTGAGATCTACCATTATGATTTTACTCTGAGCTTCTCAAAGCCTTTGGGTAGGAGGCATAACCAGGAACCCCTGCACAGCTGCTGGAATGGTCCCTTGGAATCATGGGAAGCCAGGCATAAATTCTTCTTTCTGTAACGTATTCTGGAGGCTGGAGAAGTCCCAATCCAACTGCAAGATTTGGGGAATGATCAGAGAAGCAACAAGACAAGCTGCTTCTCTGCCTGTACCCTTCTTTCCCCCTCCCACCTACCAAAACCTCCAAGATTAAGAGTCAGGTGGCATCAACTTGAAGGGCCTTTATGTGCATTGCATGCCTGCCCCCCCCCCCCAGTTTCCCTCAGATCTCTGCCATCCCTGCACATTGAGCCATATCCCAGAAGGAGCCATGGCCTAGAGGTCGTGTTTATATAACATTATCTTTCTGCCTCTGCAGAGGAGAAAACCAAACAAAAACATGTTTTCACATGGGACGCGGAGTAACCTACAGTGGGCTAGGATATAATATCAGGAAGGCTAGTGTCATTGGAATTACTGTAGAATAATGTGGTGTTACTGAGGATACAAGATTAGCTAAGTGAAAACAGCAGCAATAAAATTGCTACTTGTGGATAAAATCTGCTGATTTACTTTGCTGGTAATTGTGGCCTCTTTTTTCCACCTATTCATGAATGTTTCGGGATGTGAGTTTTTATCTTTCACAGAAAGTAAAAGCATTCTGAATACTAATGCAGATGCATATTCATAAGCTACAGATTTATTCACATAGATATTTTGAGAGAGATTTATGGGTCCCAGCTGGGGACAGATACACTATCAGGTGACTTAGGTGAAGAAATGCACAGCATGAATAGTAAATAATTGTAGAGTTGGCCAGAAAATCGATACCTCTTCCCTGCGCACCCCCTCCCCCCCAACCAAAAACCATTTTTGCAATTTTTTTCATTCCAAATGAGAATGAAAGGTCAAAGCTGCAAAAATTTTTGCGGGAACAAATTGCCCGAAAAATTCCAAAATGTTTTTGGGGCTTGCTGGCTGCACTCCTGGAAGGCTCTCACCAATTTTACTTTCTCCCAGCAGACAAAATGAAATTGACAAGAGCTTGTAAGGCAGGCTGCAAGAAGGAGAGCGCCTAGGCTCATCACTACCCTGGCTCTCCACCTTCCCCCAGCTTCACTGCCAAAGAGACAACCGGGCAGTGAGAGGAGGCAAAAAGCTGGGATGTTCATCCTCCCTGCCTACTCTCCACTTGGCTCTGGCTACCTGGCTGCCTGCCTTTAACACTCAGGAATTTTGCTGTTGCAGACAGAAAGTGAAATTGACAAGCACCTTCTAGGCAGGAAGCCACCATTTTGATTTTCTTCATGGAAAATCAATGTTTTTAATTGGTAAAATTGAAAATTTCCCATGGAAAATTTTGATTTTGCAAAAAGGATGTTGTCCATCAGAAAGTCATTCCAATGGAAAATTTCCAACCAGCTGTAAGAAGGTCTAACAAATCTTGTCTTGAACAGTTCACATGCAATCCAAAGGCTGAAAATTATTCATGTTAAAGATCTGAGCAAATATGAACATGAAGCAACTTTCTAAACATTACATGTTTACAGATCATTCAGAACCAGAAGTTTGCCCACCAATGCACAGAATTGCATTGGTGTCTAGAATTCAGACTTTATACAGTGAGGAATTAACTCCCAGTTCCAAAACAAGATAAGAAGCCACCCTCAGGAGGCTAGATTAATTTTAAATATAGAAAGTTAAACAACTTAGTGTAAGTATTGCAGCTGGGCAAATAACGCATTGAATTTTCCAAAAAATTTGTTCACATTTTAAAACAAGTTAGTGTTGAGTGGGAGTGTTAGGTTTTGATGAACATTTTAGCAGGCAAGTTTACTGGCAGATACATTCACTGAAACAGCAAGCTTGTAAGCAAATATAGTTACCTCAGAGCATATTTGAGATTT
The DNA here is from genome assembly GCA_007922155.1 of Mesoclemmys tuberculata. Lineage (NCBI taxonomy): Eukaryota > Metazoa > Chordata > Testudines > Chelidae > Mesoclemmys > Mesoclemmys tuberculata. Next base: position 37,526,097 of record ML675646.1, read on the forward strand.
ATCATTGGTATTCCCTCTGGAACTCTAATTACTATATAATGTTACGGTTTTCTAACCAGGAAACAAAAACATCCGTGTGACCAGAGTGCCCAAAAACAAGTAGAAGGTAGCATGATCTGAACAAACTGCGTTTAGATGAAGTACAGAATTATTTGCACAAATTGTTTTGGAAGTGTTTTCAAATAGAGTGAAATCCATCCCTGTGAAGAGGGCCAGCTCAAATCCTATTCATACACTTACGTTCCACTTCGGCACTCAAAATAGGGCTTAAGAGAAACTTAAGTGATGTATGGTATTTGTATTTTCATAGTATTTGTGCTGTGCTTCTGCACTGGAGTGAGTTTCACCCATAAATAAATACATTTGAGAAAAATTTCAGTCTGTTTAAAGATTACCCTCGAACATAAAAATAGGTGTCATTTATCAGATGGATAGTTAGGAATGATTCACCCAATTCTGGTAAATATATGTAACCCAAATGTATCTGAGGCTGGTTGTGCCTGAAATGTATGCTTCCCTACTGTCTCTAATCAGTTATTTTAGATTAGGCCTCTGATAATCCTTGGGATTGGGAATTATTTTCTCTATTATATTCAATCTATAGTACTGGACTTTAAGCATCACCTCTATCATCAGTAATACTTAAGCCATCACATTTTGGTACCAAAGCCTTTTGCCCTACTATTATTATTTCTTTGACAATGACTCGGACATTAGACTAGCCCCTACTTGACAGTCTTCAGACCTTAACACTAATTCGAGTTTCTGCAGTTGGATCTGAAACATGGGGTTTTAACTAATAGGTTGTGTAGATTAGACTGCTTGGGATGTGTGAGCAAAGTCATGACAGCAGCATTAGTCTGAAGTGATGCTGAGCTCCGCCTGTTACCGTTGCTGTATAACTGCCAGACTCATTGCCTTTAGGCTTAATCCTTATTGCATAGGATGTTTTAGAACTCTTTTGGTTAGATATTAGACTTTAAGTCTAGAAGGTTAAATTATTTTAGTTTTCTCCTGTCCCAAAGTTTTCCATCAACTATATTATTTATTATTCCGATAATAATCCTTGTCCACAAGGATATAGAAACACCATTTTACTATGTGAATAGCAATGATACAAAAGACAGCTTTTTTGAGGAGATGAAGGTGTGGATGGAGGGAAGTTCTACAATTACCAGCAAAATTAAACAGAAAAAAATGTTTGTTCCATCCATCTTTTTACAAAAGTGTGAAAATGCAGAACTTTTTATACATGCCTGTTTCATGTCATGAAAGAGTAACTAAGGACTTGTCTACATTGGGATGTCCAGGAAAATTAATAGAAATTAACTGAAGGTATGAATTTAACATGCATTAGTAAACTGCATTAAGTCCCTATGTGTGGACTCTCATTCAGAATTGAAATGGCCTTAATTCAGTTTAGGATTAGTCTACACTTAAAATTTACAGCGGCACAGCTGTATTGGTACAGCTGTGCCATTCTAAGAGCACTTGTGTAGCCACTTTGTCGACGGGAGAGAACTCTTCCGCCAACATATTATAAACACCTAAACAAGGTGCAGTAGCTATGTTGGCAAGAGAACATCTCCCACCAACATAGCACTGTCCACACAAGCTCTTATGCTGGCAAAATTTGTCACTCAGGTGTGTTTTTCACACCCCTGGATGACAAAAGTTTTGCTAGAGTACATGCTAGTGTAGACCAGGGTTTAGTTTAGTTTAGTGAACTATTAATTTAATTTTGAATGTGTCCACCCCGGGGGGTATAATGTAGTTTAACTAATTACTTTAAATTCACACCTTCACTTAATTTTTATGTATTTTCCTGAGTGTTCCCATGTAGTGTTGATCTATTGATTGTGTATTAATTGTGTTAATCAATTTGAAATCCCAGTTAACACTGCGTTGGCAGGGTCCTCATCATCATCATACTCAGAAGATTTAACATTATTACAGTGATGAAGACCCCTGAGTGCACGAAGGAGATAATTACATTTAGGAAAAGCGTTCTGTCCTTATGGTATTTTTATATAGCACAGTTAGCCAAGTCACAAACACTCCAATCCAGCAAGGTCATCAATCTCCTCTGTGTCATCATCACCACCAACCTCCTCTGTGTCATCCTGGTTATGTCCCAAGGCATGCAGGCCAGGATACAGCTTCTACAACATCTGTTGCTGACAGACACTATACGTAATGCATATTCAGTAGGGGTTTCCACTCCCTTTTCCTCATCTATATTTCCTCACCCTACTAATGTTGAGGTTCTCTTCTTCCATAGGTGGTTATTAGAGCTTTCACTTTAAGGTCATTAATATATATGCCCATTAGTTACCATATGTTGTACTCAGTGTTGTTGTAGCTGTATTGGTTGTAGGATAATAGAGAGGCAAGGTGGGCGAGGTTATATCTTTTATTGGACTTAGTGAGAGAGACAAGCTTTCAAGCTTACCCGGAGTTGGTCCAATGAAAGATATTACCTCATCCACTTTGTCCCATTACTTACCATGGCATTTGTGTGGTGGAAACATCAGCAGATACCCAAACTTATAAACTGGCATCTTGTGGTTACCTGTCAGCATTTTATCCATACTTCTTTATCACAGCATGAGATCTAGGGTTACTGCATATATTGAGATTTTTTGGGCTTGATGCCTTGATTGGTTTAGCTAAGCTATTGTCTTACATGTCTTGAGATTTGTAGGTTCACTGTGTTCTTGCCTTAACATATACCTGTGCCTTACCTAGAAAATGCCTATACTGTAGGCAACAGTAGACAAGCCTTGAGATTTATTTCTCTGCTGTTCTTGATGAGGTCCTGGGTGATTTGCTCCTCAGCGCTGACATCAGTTTGTCTGTTACTGTAATCTTAACTTGACTTTAGTTACCTTTGTGTGATTAATGCTGATGAATATATGCAGAAATGTACTGCCTCTCTTGGGAGTTTTGTTGATTCATATGCAACGATATTCCATAGTTCTGTTCATGTTAGGCATAATAGTGAATATATGATTATTTTCATCTGCTCATGTGATGATATTGTATATCACATGTATATACGTGTGTGTGTGTGTGTGTGTGTGTGTATATGCACTCACAATATATGCTAATATTACTCAAAGATTCATGAAACACAAAACTGAAGTTGTATATTAACATTAAAAGAACCAGCATAGCATGTTAACATTTCAATTCCCATTGAAGCGTTGCTGAATGGAAAATTAAGATATGAAATCAATGAAAAGAGAGAGTACACATTGGAAAAATATAAAGATGGTGCTTTTGTCAGAATTTTCTACCTGGAGAAATAATTAATGCAGTTTTATATTTAGAGGCAAAACATTATCCTGGGCAGATTTGATTGATTGGTGAATCATATGGGAGAAACAGAGACTCTTAGGACTTTCAGTGTAAAGACTCATATTTGCCTAATATTGTGTTCTGTATTCATGAGATATGAGCCCCTATCATTATGTAAGACCAGACATTCAGCTGGTGTAAATCAGCATAACTCCTTTGCCTTCAGTGGAGGACACCCACTGAGCAGCTACGCCAAAGTATTTAACAAATTCACTAATATAATCAGGTTCACTAGGAAAGTCTACTGTACTGAATCTGCACTCACTTTTTTTCTTGATCTTGTAAATGACTGCAGTTCTGTTCTTTAAATAGATCTGAAGGCTCAAAAATAACTGAAATTAAACGTTTTGATTTTCTTTTTTTAGGAGGGCAGTAGGAATTTAAGGTTAATTGTGTTTATGCATGACTCCTATAGAGATGTGATCTCCCCTGTAGCAGGTACAACTAATTTTATATGTAATTTAACTCAATTTGGAAATAATTCTTCAAAAAAGGAAAAGGCCAAAGGAAGGAAGAAAAAACCCTCACCATGAACCCCTATGAGTCTTAAAAAGAGTGTTCGGGGGGGGGTTGTTGTTGTTGTTTTAATTAAGATATACAGTAAATCCACAGTCTGAAAGATTATAAATACGTACCCTACTGTTGTCTGTAAATGGAATAGAGAATCTCAAGAGACTACTGAAACTATATTACTAAAAACTTTATCAAATAAAGTTGTATACTTCAGATTCCTGTAAAAATTGAATCATTGTATCAGGAATACACAGCATTGCTGATTTAAAAAAAATTATTAAAATAGATATAATCCTACTGCATTTAATGAACTAAAGCTCTTGCTTTTTGTGATTAGACTTTTTAGTATTAGATAAAAGGGACATTTTGTAACAAAAATGACTCATTGTGCAAAGTGGTGATAATATTTTTTAATATTTGTTAAGTACTGACAATGTGCTCCGTTCTGTATAAGATATAAAACTGAGATTTCATTTCCCAAAGAGATTGCCATCTACAGACTCTGAGAAATCAGGACACATTAGGAACTCCAGAGGAGAAAACTAGGTGTGTGTTTGTATGTGTATATCTGTAATACATACATATATATATACACACACATACTGTGATAAAGTCAGGCTGGATGGCTTTAAAAGGATGTGCTGGGGCCGGTATGAGGGCCCGAAAGGGTTAAAAACCCTCTGCCTTGCAGGCAGAAGAGAAAGCACAGCAGGGCAATTAAAGGCACCTGGACCCAATTAAGTGGGACCAGGGGTATTTAAACCCTGCCTTCCCTAAAGGAGGGGGATGGAACAAATGCAGGGGAAGCTGCCAGAAGGTGTGGAGCGGCTGGAGGAGAAGTTTCCCTCCCAGCCCAGGAGATGGAGCTCCTATAAAGCCAGGGGAGATGAGGTAGCTAGTGGCCCCCTAGCCCACAAGCAGAGGTAAAGTGTGAGACCCACCAGGGGGAGGCTGGGAGTTTGCCACAATACATGTATATGCTAATATTTTCAAAAATTGGACCCTAATGTAAGCTTCTTAATCCACATTTATGCACTTAAACAAGTGGTCAGCTTTTTAAAAAGTACCTCAAAGGGAGCTGTTGCATTCTAATGTTTTTTGAAAATCTGTCCACTCTACTCAATCTGTTTGGTTGCCAATGTATTGTTTTAGGAGCCTGAATTCAGTTTCAAATTTGGAAAATTTTGGCCATAACGTATTTAGACACTATCTGCAAACATTTAAATGTACATTAGTAGTCTCATTGAAGTCTATGTAATTACTCACATGCTTAAAATTAAGTATTAAATTATCAATAATACTGCAGAAAAGGCCAAAGTGTTTAATAAATATTTCTGTACTGTATTTGGGGAAAAAACAGATGATGTAGTCATATCAGATTGTAATGATAACACTGATTTAATTCCTTTACTATCTCAGGAGAATATTAGCAGCTGCTAATAGTAGACATTTTTAAATCAGCTCGTTCAGATGACTTGCACCCAAGAATTTTAAAAGCTTGCTGATGAGCTTGCTGGACTGTTAATGTTGATTTTCAATATGTGTCGGAACTCGGGGAAAGTTCCAGGCTACTGGAGGAAAGCTAACATTGTGCCAATATTTTAAAAAATGTAATCAGGATGACCTGGTTTATTATAGGCCTGCTAGTGTGACATTGATTCTCGGCAGGATAATGGAGGGGTTGATGTGGGACTCAATTAATAAAGAATTAAAGGAGAGTAATATAATTAATGCCAATCAACCTTTGATTATGGAAAATAGATACTATCAAACTAACTTGATATCTTTTTTTGATGAGATTACAAGTTTGGCCTATAAAGGTAATGTTGATGTAATAGACTTGAATTTCTGTAAGGCATATGACTTGGTACCACATGACATTTTGATTAAAACTTATAATAATATAAAATTAAGATGTGACACATTACATGGATTAAAAGCTATCAAACAGGTTTCAAAATGTGATTGTAAATGGGGAATCATCAAGTGGGTATATTTCCAGTGGGTCTTGCAAGATTCAGTTCTTGGCCCTATGCTATGTAGCATTTTTATCAATGATGTGGAAGAAAACATAAAATCATCACTGATAAAGTTTTCAGACAACATAATAATGGGGGAACGGTAAATAAGGAAAAGGACATGTACCTGATGCAAATCAATCTGGATTGTTTGGTAATCTGAGCACAAGCAAATGTTTTAATATGGCTAAAGATAAATGTATACATCTAGATACAAAGAATGTAGGCCATACTTACATGTTGGGGATCTCTCCTGGGAAACAGTGATTCTGAAAAGATTTGGGGGTTCTGGTGGTAATCAGCTGAAGATGACCTCCCAGTGCAGTGCTGTGGCCAAAAGGGTTAATGTGGCCCTTGGATGCATAGCAGGGAAATCTCAAGTGGAAGTAGAGAGATTATCACTCCACACTGACAAGGCCTCAGCTGGAGCATTGTGTCCACTTCTGGGCACCATATTTTAGGAAACTTGTGGAAAAATTGGAGAACATCCATAGGAGACCAACAAAAATTATTGAAGTTCTAGAAAACATGACCTATGAGAAAAGATTGAAAAAAATTGGTTTGTTTAGTCTGGAAAAGAGAAGACTGAGGTGGTAACAGTTTCAAGTACATAAAGGTGGAGGGTGAAAAAATGTTCTCCTTATCTTCTGAGGCTAGGATGAGAAGCAATGGGCTTAAATTGCAGCAAAGGTGATTTAGGTTGGACATTAGGAAAAACTTCTTACTTCTCAGGGCAGTTAAGCCCTGAAACAAACTGCCTAGGAGGTAGTGGAATCTCCGCCACTGGAAGTTTTTATTAACAGTTTAGACAAACACCTGTCAGGAGTGGTCTAGTTATTACTTAGTCCTGTCTTGAGTGCAGGCACTCTGTGTTTGGCACTGGTACAGCCGCTCCTGGAATACTGTATCCAGGTCTGGTGTTCACAATTCAGAAAGGATATTGATAAAGTGGAGAGGGTTCAGAGAAGAGCCATGAGAATTATTAAAGGGCTAGAAAACGTGACTTATAGTGATAGAATCAAGAAGCTCAATCTATTTAGCTTAACAAAGAGAAGGTTAAGGGGTGACTTGATCACAGTCTGTAAGTACCCACATGGGGGACATACATTTGATAATGATCTTCTCAGTCTAGAAGAGAAAGGTATTACATGAGTCAATGGCTGGAAGTCGAAGACAGACAAATTCTGCCTGGAAATAAGGCGTGCATTTTTAACAGAGAAGGAAATTAACCATTAGATCAATTTACTAAGGGTTGTGGTTGTTTTGCCTTCACTGGCAATTTTAAAATCAAGATTGGTTTTTCCCCCCCCCCTTCTAAAGGATATGTTCTAGGAGTTATTTGGGGGAAGTTTTGTGGGCTGTGTTATACAGAAGGTCAGACGCAGTTGTCACAATGGTCCCTTCCAGCATAGCATTCTATTAATGTGATAAAATTGACTGCATCATGTGGGCTCCAAAGCAGAAGTGAGTTTTTAATAGGAACTTTAATATGAATTATCTCTTAATATGAAATTACTTTAAAATTTGAATAGAAAAAAGTGAACCACAATGGTTTTTGGCATAGGCTTACCTGATGGGACACAGTCATGGATCTAGCAGTCTGAATTCAGACTTGCAGTGGTGTAAAACATATTTTAGTTTTGTTCCTTGATGGAAGTTCTATTTAGGACTCTGTAACAGCATGATCTCATTTCACATAACTTCTTTCTTTGTAATTAAAAATTGGCCTTCTCTTGTATGTTGAGATCATAAAAACAAATTTCAAAGTAGTACCAGAAATATGACCATAGAGTATTCAGTTCAAACCCAAAGTGGAAAAGACATTCTACCAAGAAAGAGGGAGATAGTTTGAATCCTTAAATATCTTTCAAGTTGAAAGAGAATATATAAAAATTTTATTCAGCAAATCAGTTGGGGGAAAAAACAGTTTCATATCAATCCTGTAAGGTTGGGTAGGTATAATATCTACAATGTCATAATATTCAAAACACTTAAGGGAGTGGGTTTTTGAATTAAGCATAGTCCTGGCTGGACAGCAGTAGCAAATGGAAAGATCTGGTATTTGATGATAAAATTGAATGAATCAACACTGTTGCAAAATGGCAAGTTCTGTATTAAGTTTTATATGCAGTGCATTACTTGTAAAATGTATCTCTACATCTCGGCTTTATTGGTTAGCTCTAATTATAGTACTGTACTGTTTTATTTTAGAGCATCATAATTTTTAGAAACAGATTAATTGGAGATGCTTCAGAGGAAAGCAACAAAAAAAGGATAGAAAGTTTGGAGAACGAAGTCTATGAATATTAGTTGAAGAACACTGGGCATTTTATCAAATGTAAAAAGCGGTATAATGTGAATAGGGATCTATTATTGCCATTAAGCAATGAGGAAAGGCTGAAAAGCAATGTGCTTAATTTGCAGTGTGGAAAGTGAAGGTTAAATATTAGAAAGGAGTGTAATGCCACTCCTCACCTTACTGGGAAACTTAATTGGATATGAAGTATTAGGGATACCTCTCAGGTGGGGGTGGGAGGAAATGCATATCGAGAAACACAGGGGTGAGGCCCATCCTCCTATAAAGGCTCTCTGCCTCCCATTGGCCAGCCAAAGGAAGATGGCAGCTGAATGGCTCATCATTCCTCCTCTTTACCATTAATTTACATCTTTTCCCAAGACCTTTGGAACCTCTTTCTGCCTTTAAAGGTGCTGCCCTCCCTCTCTGTAGCTGTAGTATAGGAGCTGTGTTTTTTAAGATGCTGCAGGCCTGACCACCTGGTTTGGGGTCGGAAGGATATTTTCCCATTAGGGCCAGATTGGCAGAGACCAATTGTTCAGTGCAGATAAATTTTCCTAGGTAGCCATCTAATAAAATTGGTTTCAGGATAATGAAACCAGTTCTACCCTGGTGAAAGTGAAGGACTAGATCAGATAATTGTCCTGCTAAACCTTCTCTCCACATAAATGATTCTATCAGTGTTTTCTCTGAGAATCATTTATTTAACCCAGTCCAAAAATCAGGGTTGGAATGTTTTCAAATTATTGAAAATTGCGAATTAGATTTAATATAATATGATGTTATTAACTATCCTGGTTTGAAGTACTTGCAAGATCATCTTTCATCTTAAGTCTGATCAAGGCAATTGAGAACACCTCAGTTTTCTTTGCAAGATTTCTTGAAATTTCATCTTATTTGCAGGGGAGAAAAGGTCCTTTTAGTGGTTGTGCCTCATTTGTGGAACTCCCTCCCTGAACATGTCTATCAGATTTACCTTTAGGCTGCTTTCACAGCTCATCATAAGTCCTTCCTGTTTGGGACATTTGATTTCTGCTTTCCTTTGCCCTTGTGTATAGATAGTGTTGAAGAATTATACTTGGCCATTGAGATCAATTTATTTTTAAAGTTTGGTATTTTTTATGTGTAGTGCCTATGAGCCTTTCCAATCATGTACCCTTTATAACTTATGGTCATGGTGTTTAACAACGTATTAAATTATAGAAAAATTGGAATCTCAAGCAGTAACTTTTCTAATGTAAAGATCATGCCTCACTGGTCTGACTTCAGTAGAACTACACCCATCCAAGGCCAAATCCTGAAAGATACTGAGCACTTGCAGTACCTTTTGAGGTCACGGTGAGCGTTGGTGCTTAGCAGCTGTCAGCATTTGGCCAGAAGGCTTCAACTGTGTTTTAGCTCTTTGTAACTCTGACTTTATTTGTGCAGTGCTAAAGTAAATCCTTCTGCAGTCAGGTCTATGATAAATACTGCCGGTCAACTGCATGCAGAAATCAGTGCAAATGGCCAACAGCCTTTTGTCAATGATTAAAGCTCTAAATATTTTCCAGATGGCTGGGCACTCAGGAAATAATCAACTGTAAGTGTGTAAGTGGTGTGCACATGCGCCCACCCTCCAGTTATCATGGAGTTTTAATCATCCATGAAGATATCATGTATAATATATAGATAAACATATACATTTAAAATTCATTTTCCCTAATTGTCCAGCCAAGACATACATGAGACTATAGTGTAGAATAGTTTTTGTCATGAAACTGTTAGTAAGTATGGCTACCCATTGTAATATTTATAAAGAACATCACTATAATGAATCTGTTGATCTATGGTCATGTATTCCAAATAAATTCTTAAAATTACCATAAATAAAACTCAGCAAAACTTTGAAGAGCTGTAGCATTCACACTTGCAAAAACAGTTGGCATTGGTAAGTTGGAAGGAGGTTTGCCTTTTGAGATTTCAGTTGCTGGATTTTTTTGTTTGGTTGCTCATCAAGAGTCAGATGAAATGGTGGGATCTTGAGCAAAATCATGCAATGAGCAGTGTGTATTCTTGCATGCTTCAGGTGCTGTCTGATGTCTGTATCAATGGAAGTATTGCCAGAAATAAGTTTTTTTTTTCCCTTCTATTCAGAAATATTCAATATCAAAGTACTATTCAGTGAATGGCAGGTAACTGATAAAGTATTAGTGGAATTCTTTATCTTTCTATTCATCAGGTTTCAAGACAAAAGCTATAAAATGATAATATATAATTCCGTTTTGCAAGAACCAATTATATCTAGAACCTGTATATATAAAAAATCAAACGACTAGAGTACACTGAATTTAAAATAACATAAGCTATATTGCAATGTTGTGTCCCCATTATGTCCTTATATCAGGTTTGCCCCACTTTATCACATGGAATTTGATGGGGTTAATTTTCCAGGCAGAATAAACAAAAGGGGTAAATATACAGGGCCAAATTGGAACATACAATGTCCTCACTGAAATTGCACCTACTTACATCTGCACTGAGTTTGGCCAATACATTAACATTGCATTATCCTGTTACAAAGAGTTAATTCTTCTTCAAGGCATTGCACTTGTGCATTCCACTCTTGGTGTGGATGTGCCTCACACACAGTTGTTGGAAATTTTTCCCTTAATGGTACCTGTCACGACAGCTCAAGTGCCCTCTGCTGCTGCATGCCATTGAGTGCTAGTCAGCCCAAGCCACCTCAGTTCCTTCTTACCACCTGGGACAGTCATTGGAATTTCTTAGCTTAGCCAGGGCTCTCAGTGTATTCAATTGTAAATAGCTTTCTAGGTTTATAGTGTTAATGCGTAAGTTGTCTTTTTTTTGGTCCCCCATTTGGGGCTTTTGCCATTACTTGGTACCAAGGGATGCCTCACTCACCAGGCTTCAAGCCTTGTATCTCTTACACTAGGCTGATGCCCATGAGTGACCCACATTCAAGCTATTATTATTCATGGGTCTCAACCCCAGGATGACAGGGTTAAGGGAAGCAGGCATACTCCAGCCTTCCACCTGGCAACCTGCTGACAATTGCTTACGTGGGACTCAAGAAGCCAAACCCGAGTGTGAGGCTGCACCCCTGAGGTCTGATTGGTGGAGTCCCAGAGCAGCTGATTGGCCCACTAGCCCTCCTTAAGCCAGCAGCAGGAACAGGAAACTGTCTGAGCAACTGGGCTCCACCCTGTTCTAGACTTTGCCTTGTGCTTTCTGTCCCTGCCTCCAGCTTTCCCTTTCCCACTTGATTTCCTGGCATCCTGATCCAGCTAGACTCTTGGCATCCGAGTTGTGGTTCTTATCTCCAGTTTGTCTTCTGCCTATGATGCCCTGACCCTTTCTGACTCGGTTCTGATCTCCAGTTTGTCTCCAGCTTCTAACCTCTTGGTATCCTGAGACAGTTGACTCCTATCTCATGACTGTAGACTCTGGCTCCGACTACTAGGTTTAGCTGCCTACAATACAGCTGTGACACAAGCTGCTTGAAATGTTTAGGGGAACCTTTTATTCAGGATCATTGCTGGGGCTGCAAAGACTTTATGCCCCAGACAATGAAAGACAGGGAAGCTATGCTAAAGTTTTTGCCCATGAAGGCAGCCCTGAGACCTCCATCAGACTCAGCACCAAGTGCCTTCAGCATTTGGTTAGGGGTATGCCTCCTATGTTGCCTGAGTCCTGACCACTCACCCTTCTCAGTGCCTAAAAGAAGGCTAAGCAGACCGTTGAGAGAGGAAGGTCACCGGTACTGACGTCTTTTCGGCAGGAGGATAAGAGTAGACTGCAGCTGAAACCTAAGCGCTCGTCTTCTCTGGCACTGCAGAATCCAGCACCATTGACTCCAGCACTGAGGCAGGTATCGTCCAGTCAAGTGCCTGGTTCTGCATCTGCAGCACCATTCCATCCCAGACCATCTCAGCACTGACCACAATGGAGGCATTTACAGTAACGAGCGATCTGCTGAGCCTTGGGGTGCCAGTTTTCCCTGGCTGTGCAGAATGCCATGCTTTTGGTACCAGCGGACAGAGGGATTCCAGCAACATTGGCGCAACTCTTGGTGCCATGTCGCCTCTGCTGCCTCAAATTGCATGTCTGTCGGTAGGTCTTTGAAGGGGAAGCTGGCAATGCTGATTGTGCTGCATGCCGCTTCTACTCAGCACTGGTCTCCTGGACCAGCGGTAGCAACCCCTCCTTGGACAGCCGAGGGAAACCTGTCCTTCTCTGGATCAGAGACTGGTTACTATGCTTCCCAGCCTTGGATCCACTTTTGCTAGTCTCCACTGAGGCACTTCTACCTTGCTAGGGAAAGTTTGGTGAGAGTACCATCAAATGGGTGGCCAGGAAGTCAAGGGGTCCCACCACCCAAGCCTGGAAGTCTACAAAGCAATGAAACAGGCCCACAGTCTAAGCCCCATGAGCCTGAGTTGGCTGGCATAGGCCAACCACAGGTTTTTTCTCTGCTGTGTAGAAATACCCTGTAAGGCCCAGCAAGAGCTGCTAACGAGGGTGGCCTTAAGCCTGAGGAGCCAGGTGGAGACGGTTAAAGAATCCTCACCTTGTTGACATTTTGGCGAGAGTGCAGGGCCTTTGAGAGTGGCCTTGCCTATTAACAAGGCAATTATGGATCCTGTTGAGGCTCTTTGGCAGACCCTAGCATCCCTTCACTTCTTTCGAAGAAGTGTATCAAGAATTAAACATGTAAATCTTATGTTATAAAGAACTGCTCATCTACTTCTCAATGCCCTGTAACAACGGTGCCAGATTTATTAAATCTATTAAATCAGATAATTAAATATTATTTATGGCTTTGTACATAATCCCATGTATGTGTGCTTTCCAATTTCAGTTCAGGGCTTGGATAACTTAGTATTCATAGTGATTTCTTCTGTTCAGAGTGTAATCTAAGTTTTATATTCACTAAAAACTAAGTCTAAGGAAATTATTTTAACCACATAAATGACATTACTAGTTTTTTAAAATCAGTTTCTAATCTTGACTAGCTCTGAAATTTGACATTTTTGCTGAGTGCAGTCATGGAAAGCTACCATAAAACTGAAAACTTTACTAGCTTGCATAGTAACAAAGAGAAACTGGTGGTTATTATTCTATTGTTTGTTCTGATTATTGCAAATGGTTAAGTGTTTATACACTTACATATCCCCATCCCTCCTTCATTAGACCCCTCATTTCCCTTGTCTCTGTGTTTGACTCACCCCTAGGGGTACAGGGGAATATTTATGGCAACCCCTTCTCCTTCAAGGACAACTGTGCCAGCAGAGCCATTCATACCTAGAGGAGACCAGCTGCATTTCACTGGGGGAGAGAAGGCAGTTTTAAACTAAATGTGGGGCACCATAAAAGCTCTGACACCAGATGCTTCCCAGGAAATGTTCTCTCTTCCATTCTGAGATGTGCTGACAAACTAGCGTCCAATCAAGAGGAGGTTTTGTCAAATGCTGCACTGCATTGTATCCCCACCCTCAGCCGATTTTCCATCTTTGGGTCCCGTGTTCTGCGAACAGAAATGAATCAGTTTCCCAGTGTTTAAAGTACAACCACCTTAGATACTCCCATGGAGAACAATGGAAAGTTCCAACATAGAATGGATCCATACTGACATGGTGATGAGCACTGCTGAATGACATTGAATCCACCTTGTATCTTCTGAGGGGTGATTCTACAAATTCTGTAGAATATAATAGAGGATTATAACCTTTACATAGAATATCTAAACTCACTTATAAAATTGTAAACAGAGAGATTGTTCTTGATTAGATTATATACTTTGAACTAATAATTCTCTATAAATGATCTCATTTTCTATTATATCTGTGTTGATGGCAAGCCTGGTTCCAGTTTATGCCAAGATCCCCATGCTTCACTTGGATACTGACAAATACATAGGTGAAATTAGTCTGGCTCACCTGTGTGTTAATATTGTTAAAATATGTATTAGAGTTATAAAAATGTGCTTGGTGTTTAGACTTTTGAATGCTTGTAAATTGCTACATGCATTCATTTCACTTATAACATCTGTATCCCATACTGAAAGATAATATTTGAGTGATTGCATGTCTAATTCTCTGTAACCATGTAAATCACCAGACAGGAAAGAGACTTGAATTAGTGTGAAATACTGGCTTGCAACAGAAGCTGTTTGGTCCTGTTGCAACAAAGAAAGCCCTTGGACACCAAATGAACTATTATGGAACATCAGAGGATAAAAGACTTGTTGATTGCTCTCTTCTGCCCTGGAAGTGGAGTTATGAAAGGGAATTCCTCCCATCAGCTGATTCCCCTTTGCAGCTCAGAGAAAGGGAAGGGGGCGGCGGGGAGGAAATAAAAATTCTTAAGGAGGAAACTATCTCTCTGTACTGCTTGGATGATTGAAGACAAGGCTTTCTAGGTATAAGCAAAAAATACCCAGTGTTTAGCCCTCGGGGACATATAGCGTTTCCTTGTTACACAAGTTTGTATTACCTTTCAGAAATGAGAACAGCAGCTCGTTTGTGTGTATATGTTTACCTGCTTTAACCTTGTAACTAAATCTCTCAATTCTTTTTCCTAGTTAATAAAACTTTAGATAGTTTATTATAGGATTGGCTAGAAACAATGTAATTGGCGTCAAATATAAGGTGCAAACTCACCTGTACTTGTCCTTTGGGATGGGGGAGCGGGAGCATGCGCATACGTACCAAAGAAGACTGTCTATATGTACCTAAGGGGACTGCCTGTGACTTCACATTAAGGCTGTTGTAGTGCTTGAGGAGTCTACACTTGATAATTGGTTTATGAAATCTAAGTATAAAACTCGTAACCAATTTGGAGTATGTGACCTGCTTCTTAACAGTCTGCCCTGAAGTTGATACGCTCTTGAGCTATTGCATGACCACTTGACAATATCCTACAGGTTTTTGGAGTAATTTCTATAGAAAACTTTAATTTCTGTAGAAATCTATTGGGCTAATTTCCCTTACATTCTATAGGACTTTTCAATAAGTGTGATGTATCATAGATTTCCAAAATTAGGATTTTTATATGTAAATGATATTTCTGCATCTCAGATACATCAAATTGCAATAATTCTCCCTGATGGGAAGTGTGAGTGGTCAGTACCGAAAAGAATTGGGTTTATAGTCATCCGTGTTTGTGCACTAGTTATTTTTTTGTCTATGGTTTTATACTAAATAGGGCTTGTTGATATGGTGAGATTCTGTTCCTGCTTTTTCTTATTCTAGTGCGTATCTACCAAAAAGATTTTCACTTCACAACTGTTCAGAATGTGATTTTTGGAAAATTCTATTAGTTAAATCAAGGGATGATAAATTACTCTTCATGTTTGATCTCAGAACTGAGGAGAGGCTGATTAATGGACAGAATTGTCAGAATAATCCTCCCAAGAACCATTGCATTGTTAGTTCCAAAATAATGAACATAGAAAGTATATTTTTTCTGCATTGTATTTACTATTGTTAAACAATTTTGCTATTAATTATGATTATTTATCATAATTATTTATGGGTTTTATGTAAAAATCCATAGATCTTTTGCTAACCATCCCAAACTTACAGCCTGGGGGAAAAAGACACTGCCGAAGGCTGTTGGTTCATTTTTCAGTGTCTTTGTAATTCCGTTGTACTTCCATAAGCTAAAATAGTTCAGAGATAACATGCAAGATTGTTATGACTCCCTTAGTTGAAATGGTTTAGTCATATTTAAAATCATTACTTTGACTATTCTAAAGATTGAAGATCAATGGATATCATTATAAAGATCACCAGATATTATTAAAGCCAGCTAGCATTCTATATTTTTTTCTAAATTTTCTGTCAGCTCCCATATTCAGAAGCCTGTGCATTGTCAATGATCAGATTGTTGGATATGTGTTACCAAGTCGTGCTAACCCCATCATAATACTGAATCCTGACTTTATCTTGTTCTGCAGAGGCTTCCTCCAAGAGAGACAAAAGGGTGTAAAATTAATACAGATCTCAAGGGTAGAGTAAAATCATTTCACTTTTTAAAGTCATTTTCCATTTCCACTATTGTAATTCCATAATATAATTCAAAGTAATTTTTTTTAGAAACCTTTTGTAATTATTTCATTTATGCAAGGATTCAGCCTAATGTGTGTTATGAGATCCCAGCACTATAGTATTTCAACTTTCTTGTTTCAGGTTTCATTCTATCAAGATACTTGTCAATCTTTTGAAATAATTTTATTTGCTAATTGTCCCCATAGCAAATTGTAAGCTCTCTCTATGACCTGTTAAAAGAAAAAGATGAAATTATACAAGGATTATTTTCTCAGAGAGGAATGATTCACCCTCTCTCTTCCTTCTTTGGGTGAACATTAGATCGACTGCTGAAACCATCAATTAAATCTGTGGTGCTTTAAAGCTCACATACAGGAATTTGTACATTTAAAATCAAGTTGTTCAGGACTAGGAAATGCCACTCCAACTCTTTCTTTTTGATACTTGCTTCAGAAAAGAATTTTGTTCAAACAGGAACATTTGCAAAGAATGAAAATGAAATGTCCTCGTTTTTTATCTCTTAAAGCCTTGTATTCTGAGAATATATTGCAGTCAGTAAAACCTTTAGACTGAGAAAGTTTCTGAAACTCAAGATTTACCACAGAATATTGTATATTGTCTTCTGTAAATGTCATTCTTTATTGCATTCTTCCAGGAAACTATGGAATGAAAGTGAAAATATTAACATTCATAAAGGTGTCTGCTGATCAATATTTTATGTAATGTTCATAGGAATCATAATCAGGATTAGTTAATTGAGCTGTGGAGTGAATATTATGCAATAGTATAGGAATTCACTCTAAATGATTAATGTAGGAATGTGCAATTATTTTAAAATACAACTATTTAAATGAAAGTAGCCTATCATAGCACTGTATAGAATTCCAATACGGATGTAAAGCTAATTACTGTTTAAGATAGACATGAAATAGATGGCAAAACTACATATGATCATCATTCCAAAATAAACGTTAATTCCATTGGCATGATTGCTATTAATGTAATGATATATGGTGTCAGGTTTACAGAAGTAGGCAGTCGTGTTATGCCAAACCAAGTTTTCTAGTTACAGTACGTCCTTACTGTAGATTACTGTTTTGCTTATTCAAGTGCAACAGTTCCTTTAGTTTAAAAGAAGCTTTTAGAAAGATGTTTTATGAGGTGAGAAGAGGTGGAAGAAGATGAATTCCTTACTTGTGCTATTCTAGTCTATAAAATGAAAGAGTGCCACTGCAGTCACGCTGGGCTCTTTTTACGTTAGGGCGCTAGGATCCACACAATCACAGATCGTTTGATCCTGTTCCAGACCTGCTCACCTATGTGATGGTCTAAGTAAGACTGTTGTGGTGCAGCCCTCATGCTCCTACTTCGCTTCCTCTTTACTTATCATACAGCCAGCTGCATTGCTTTAAGTGGTGCAGGAGAGCATGTAAGCATGTGCTGCTCCTAGATACCTGGAGTGAAACCCTAGCTTCCATTGAAATCAGTGGCAAAACTTCCAGTAACTCTTGTGGAGCCAGAATTCTCCCATGAATGTGGACACAGGTGTGTTCCTGCCTTCTTAATACAATGACTTCAGCTGCTGAAATCTTGACTCTTGATGTCATACATTTTGTAACCCATAGTTCGGTGTTACGGAAATGAAGTACAAAAGATATTGGCGTTGTATATGAAACCCTTTTCCTGGCTGAGGCACTGTTGATGTATAGTAACCTCAGAACCTAGATGAGCTTCTGTAAGTATTTTGGGAAAAGGAAAAGAATATGTATGAAACATAGGCATTAAGAGAGAAATTTCAATTTTGCAAGGGCTAGAATGAAGCATTAAGTTATAATTAAAAAGGTTATTGGAGACCTCCAGAAGGCTCCAAGCCAATTTAATTAATGCAGCCAAACCTCATTCTTCCCTCCCTCCAACAGAAAAGCGGCAATCAGTCAGTGGTATTTCAAGGATTACAGCAGTCTGAATTTTACCTATAGTGAATGCTAAATATAATTATAAATTTGCTCATATCTCATCCCTTTTTACCTTCTTCTTGGGAGTAAAAATCTTGCCAAAGATAATTTTCCAATGAGATCTGCTGTTGTTCATTTCTGCACTATTCTACTGTTACTGAAAAGAGCAGTTTGGAGCATTAGGTGCAATAGCTCCTGTGTGTCTATAAAAGTTGTATTGGCCTGAATATTAGTAAAAAGTAGAAAACAGCCTGCCGAAACCAGGAAGGAGAAACTACTGTTGATTGGCTCCAGACCATCATTACCAATAAGTGTGTGTTCTTTCTGCCAGTTGCCCTGCTGTGGAGACTTTCAGATGGACGTGGGATATAGTTTGGTAATGAAAATAAGAAGAGTTCTGAAAGATGGAGTATTATAAATGGAGTATTGAGAGAGATACTGTGATTCTCATATTACATGGTATAATTTCAGTAGTATAAAACTAACTTTTATATTTCCTTTCTGATTTTAAAACAGTGATATAACACTATGCAGAGAAATAACAAGCATTATCATTGACAGTGTATATGTTACAAAAATAAAATTCTGGGCCATGGTATATCTTTAGGAAGCTCAGGGACTGTACCTCTGTTAAATCTTACACAATGAAGATTTAACACTTGATTCTACATAGACTTATGAATGTCAATTGCTTTATACTTGTGTGTAAATCTGTAGGGTCAGTGTCTAAGTTTTTGTGCTCTTTGTGGTGGGACTTTTCCTAGGAATTTGTATAACACTTGCCATTGAAACCCGGGTCCTTACTTAGGTCCTTGGGAACTATAACACAATAATAATTGTAAAACAATAAAAATAAAATAATACAATAATAACAGTGAAAATAAAGTAACATTTATAACTTGATAGAATCGCATATAAGTAATTCCTTATGCAGAAAAAAAATGGCAGTTCTTTTTGGTTAAATATAGGAATACATTTTTAAATACCTTCATTTTCTAAATGTAAAAGTAATGAGTTTTATTATTACAATAAGAAGGATGTTGGCATAACTGTGGCAATAGTTTATTTGTTAACTGCTATAAGAAGGCCAACAGGGATGGTACTTAACTGTGTTTTACAACTGGTATATTTTAATTCTTCTAGCAAAGAATTTGACGGATGAGTTCATCTAGATTATAATAATTTTAAGGTGGTCAACACTGGACCCTGAACGAGTTGACTGTTACTTTTAGCACTGAAATTCATTTAAATTATATGACAGGAACTTTAATTGTAAAATCCACTCTTCCATTAATTGTCTGTATAAATAATATATGTATTTAGGTGGTGGCTGATGACTTCAATAATTAGAAATATGTTCAGTGGAATACATGTACTGAAATTCAGATTTTGGAGCAATAATTTAAGCACATCACAGTTTAACTCAGGACCAGGGAACTAATCAAATGAATATACTCCCACACTTAGAATGACTCTAACTTTGACTCTAACAAGCAAACACCCATTAAATTTATGGGAGTCTTTTCATTGACTTTTAATGGGCATTGGATCAGGGCTGGAGGCAACTGTGTGGAATTCCTGTATGCCAAATCTATGAACAGATTCACTTGAGCTACGAAATACAATACAAAGTTGCATGTTTGAACATTTCCTGTAGCTTGTATTGAAAAGCTCTGTCATATTGGTGAAAAGAAAATTGAAAAATGTATAAAGGTGTTTAATTAGTATCAAAAACAAAACAAACAAAAAACGTTTACAGTTAACATTTTATTCCTATTTGTGTTGAAATAGTGTATTTTTAAAAAAAATGAAATTTGAGACTAAACTAAAATTCCTTCCATTTAGATGTTTTCAAGCTATGAAATTAGAGTTATGATTGAAATTTACAAAAAAGATAGAGCAGATGCATCTGCTAGTGATAGATTTGCACAGGAATTACATGTTTTTGACTTCACACACGATAAAATCAGTAATGTTGAGGTTATCACATCTCACATTCACAGCTTACAGCAGAAACTTGTAAATTCAAGATACAAAGATACAATGTTTAGATATATTTGGATGGAAAATATTCTTCCACCCTTATACAGAGAGAAATACCCTGTAACTATAGGCATTGAGCCTAGGTCTTCCTTTAGGATTTTATTTTAAGTCTTACTTTTAGAGTAGTGTGTTTTCAAGAAATGTTTTTAAATCTACTAATTTGGATACTATACAAGGTGAAATTAACTTGAGACTGCTAATACTGGATGTCACTATCTGTCTATCAAGAGTTTTACATCAATGTGGTTTTTAAGCCCAAAGAAAAATAAGGAATCAGTATAGGGGCTGTAGCCTATGTATATCTAATGTATAGATTATACTGATTACTTAAGAATCCCCAGTTATCATTTTGAGGGTTCACACGTTCTTGTCGGAAGATCAGGCCCAGTATCATGTAGTTGGGAGCCTTGATGTACACAGTTACAACATTCATACCCGAAGAACTCTTCTATAATTGCTAATAGTTTATTAATACATTTAGCAGTCACAAACATCCCAGCTCTGTATATATACTCACTCTGTCCCTTGTAGAACGACCTGAAGTGTTAGCCATCATCTTTCTCATCGCCATCACCATCCCCCCCATCACCAGTGGCCATCGCTCTAGGACCCCTCAAGGACTATTCTCCTTCTCTTACTGCCCCAAGTCTGGGATGTAACTTTTCTAATATGATATGCTGACATCACCATGTTTGATGCATATTTCACAGGGGATTTTTCCCTTTTTATTATTTGTGTTTTCTCACCTTACTAATGTTGGAGTGTCCTCCTCCTATAGATTAGTATATTAATGATCTCAATTTATTATCATATATTATAACTTGTTACCATGGCTCTCTTGTGGTTAAGTATCTGCAGTTGTAGCTCATGTACCCATTAGGTACGTCAGTTCATTGCTGTGATGCTCCTTTGGTTGGACCATGTACCTGTAGTTAGAAAGTCTCCTTAAACGCTTTATTTTCAGCTCCCCAGGATTTTCTTTTGGGACATTTATCTGTTCAAAGTTCATAGGCCTCAAGTCTTATGCTAACTTCCTGAAGGTAATGTCTTACAGTATACAGGCTTGTAGGTTCCTTGCATTACTGCTGAATATAATGGAAAGCAATGACTATAATAAAATCAAGCTAGCCTTATAGGCTACAGAGTGGATTAGAAAAATCCTGAAAACTGAAACTATAGCTTTGAAACTAATGGTTTCTGGTATGGTTTCTGGATTTTGGTTTTTGGGGTTTTTGTTTTGTTTTGGTTTTTTTACAACTCAACATGTATTAGTCTCTCTAAAAAGTTGCAAACGGAATGATACACAATTTTCAAACTACAGTGGGAGTGAGGTGTTGGTATAAACAGAAAAGGATGCAAAATAATACTATAAACTTTTGAGTTAAAATAATTAGAAGGTAACATCAGCTTATTTACTAGAACAAACAGAACATTAGCATTTCCCTTTAGCTCATTGCCCACGCACTCTTTCCATCTACAGCGTTACCTCTTGCACAATCTATACTCTAATGGAGAATATAGCAAGGCACTGTGGTCTTCCTCAGAGCCTGGACCTGAGGAAGGGTCATGACACCCCTGCAGGGCAGAACAGGGCCCTACAGGCCAAACTGCCCGGCAGCAGAGGAGCGGAGCCAAAGCAGGAAGAGGAGGTATAAAAGACCAGCCTAGCAGCTCAGTGGAGAGGAAGCTGCCGCCGGAGACAGATCCAGGCCCAGCAGCCGTTTGGAGCAACCGCCCCACCGAGCAGAGCATCCAAAATCTGCCCGGATTGCCAGGCCCGAGTGACTGGATAGGGCTGCTGAGCCCTAGTGATTGGGTGGGGCTGCCAGGCCCCAGTAACTGGAACAAGCCACCCAAGACTCCCGGGTGGGACGTACCCCTGGAGGAGCTACCTGAAGCCAGGGATCCATGGGAGCTGATGGAACCGTGTGGACTGGAGGAACCCCTTGGACGCTGTGACCTGGAGGAGCTGCCCTCTGCTGACAATGCAGAGGAGTTCCCAGACTTGCCACCTGTCAATGGGGAGGGACTTGTGGGCAGTGTACCCCAGTGACTCAGAGGGAGACTGATCTCTGCGGGTACTCCAGGCACAGGCGGGGAGGAAGTGGCCCAGGGACAGCTGACTAGCAAGTGGCTGAGTCAGGGGCTAAACCCCATCAATGTGTTGCGGCTGGAGCCCCACTGATTTAGTGGCAAAGTTTGCCACTGCTACGGCCCTGGGCTGGGTTGCAGTGGAAAGGGATGGGCCTGCGTCCTCCTCTCACCTTCCCTAACCTCCCTGGGAGGGAGTGCTATCCTCTGCGTTGGCGAGATGGAGGATCTCGAGCTCTACGGGCCCCATCCGCCTGCAAGGCCAGGGGCCCCAGACTATTTCACAAGCCTCGCCTGTAGGAAGTTCGGGGGCTGCTGACTGCCCAACCAGCCCTGCTCAGCTTGCGGGTTGGGGACTGCAAACTGCTTGCTTGCCCCGCCCTGCCTGAGGTCTGGGGGCACCAGACAGCTGGGGCTGGAGCTAAAGACTTGTAAACAGGCACTGCTTATTCCCCCAAAGGGAGACTCTGTGGCCTTTCTCAGAGCCTGGGCCCGAGGAAGGGTTGCGATGCCCTGGGCAGACCATGCCACCAGCTTACAGAAGAACCAAAGCAGCCTTCCTTTTCTGTTCTCACAATGTTCCCTCTTGAAGGACCAGTGTTGTATGTTTTATTAGCAAAACAAATTAAAGTTAAGCTCCAGAAGGTGCAATAGACAAACTAGACAACTCACTATCGTGCCGTTATTTCAACTCACATGAGAAAAATAACATTCTTTGGTTAATAACTGAACTCACTCAATATTTATAATTACTGCTTCAAAAAAAAAAGCAATAAACACAACCACCAGACTACATTTCTCACGGTGCTACTGGCAGAGATCAAAGTAACTCAAAATACAAAACCCCAAATTCCTGATGTGGCCTTCCCTTTGTCGATTTCTGATGTGACCTTCCATGTATCCAATTCTCCAGTTGCAGGAAGATCATTTCAGACCAGGAATAGGGTTTCCAGCTTTATTTTGCTATATTCGTGCATAAGCAAACGATAAGGGAAACAAAGCAAAAAAACAAAAAAACAAAAAACAAGCTAGAACAGATGGTGCCTTCTTTAAACCTCGCATTTATGGTATTTTAATTACCAAATCTTCTTGTTGTTTTATAACATTGTACTTGTGTTTTTATAATGTTATTCTGACTATATTACCAAGTTCAGGGAGGCACAGTTTACATGTGGTAACTCAAAGACACCAGAGAAAACAGGAAACACCATTTACATGTATGAAGATAAATGAGTTACATCTAGAGTGTTTTAAGATTCCTACTATTATAATTGATATATTGCCTCTATATCCAGGAAGTGTGAAAATGACATTTCCAAGATAAACATAGTATGGTATAAACAAAACTTTGATGGACAAGAAAAATTGTGCATATAAGTCCTTCATGGAAGTCCTCCTGGCTCTGTGTGGGTCAGTTTTCCCATCTATAAAATGTTGATAATACATACTTAACTCAAGTGATATGAGGACTAGTTAATGTTTTATACAATGCTTTGAAAATGTGAAGTACTAAATAAGTGCTATTACTATTATGAAACTGTCTGATGATGAATATAATATTAATATATAAGGTATTCTAGTATTATCAACCATGAAAGATTCCATATAGGGAGAATAGAGTTTTGTTCTAGAAGAAGACACTTAATTTGGTTTACAAAATAAACTAACCATCTTCCATTCATGGATTTGTGTGTTGCTGCTAGTTCATGTATTTGTCTTGTGAAAATGAATAACATTTCTCTGTGTCCTTCTTTATATAAACAAACACATTGAGATTACCTATCATTCATTCACTGTTCTAGAAGCAGATGTGCACTGCTGTCTTTACATTCTATTCTGTTGTTGTTTGTTTGTTTTTCAGGAATTGTTTTCCTTTCTGGGTGCAGAGAATTGTAATTCTCTACATTTCCTTTCTGACCCAAGGCAATCTGCTCCTGGTCTAACATCTCACTACCTGCTCTGACCGCCTTCTGTGTATGAATTATAAATCTGGCTTTATTTATACTTGAATATGATAACATATTATTTGTAAAATGGAATCCCTAACTCATTCAAAGCACAAGATACACATTGAATGAGGCAGAGGGTTGCAAGAACCTGAAAGAGTACTCTCTTCTGTTTAAGGCACAGGACTGAGAAAAAGAGAGCTGGGTTCTATTTCTGGCTCTGCCAGCGGCTTTTGATGCAATGGTGGACAAGATTGTCATACTGCATACCCACAAGGGGGCTAAATTAAAGTTGTAGAAGCAAACTTAATACTGGCATTTCTTGATCTTGTGCTGGACTTCACAACCTTAACGTTTTTTTAACTTTTTTTTTTTTTTTGCATGGAATTTCGAGACCTTAGTTATTTGTTCACTTAGAGGAATGACTACTCACACCTGCATTATGGGAACACATCATGCACATGATTTCAGTGGCAGTTTAAGGTGCTCAGCACTTTGCATTACTGAGCCTTTTGTGCGCACACATGCAAGATGTTTACAGTGACTCAGCTCTTGTTTGGAAAGGTTTCTGGATCTCTTATTTAAAAAAGTCGGGAAGCTCATGTGAAAACACTGACAGAATTAGGAATGTAAGGAACTGGAGTCTTACTTTTTTTTAGTGTAAACTGGATAACTTTTTTTCCCCCATCAACTCAAGGTTTTGAGATCTGAGAACTTTTCATCTAATTATAAACTAAAAATGAATGTCTTTTAATAATTAAAGTTATCACAAGTTTGTGGGAAAAAATTAATATACTTTGTAAATGTAGTTCCAACAGTTAAGTGAAACTAATATACCACAATAATTTGGCTTATATTATTTATTGTACAATCATCTTGAACTAGGCTACAAATTACATCCTGGGTAGCATTAAACTCAAGTAGACTGAAAGAAAATCTAGCAGCTGATTTTTTGTTAGGCTGGCTTAGCATATGTGGTTATGTAAAATTCTAATCAAGTCAAGTGATTTTTGTTGCTACTGTCAAGTGCAGAAATGGTATCACAAAAGGTAACTAATTTTACTGTCAACTGTGCAGTTGACTGCATTTTTTAAAAAGAAAAGGAACATTCCCAAATAACTATGTTTATGGTGAATTTGCAAGCGACAAGATGATGTCCCCCGGTTATAAACTTGTAGCATACTAGTTTGTTTTGATTTACATGTCTGCTTTTGGCTTTCAACATATAAAATTGTTTTGGACTTTGAGGGGGAAATGGAATAATTATTTTATAAATTTTAAAAAGTCGCCTTTGTTCAAATATTTCTCTTAATGACAGTTGTAAGTATATCTTTGTGGTGGAAAGAAATAACAAATGGATAACATGGATTTAAGAATTTTTCAAACTCTTTTCAGTTGAAGATATACCAATATTATTGACATATTGTTTGTATTTTCATAGCAATTACAATATGTTGTCTGCTTTTCACATACACAAGGACACAGTTGCTGTCTCAAAGAGCTTAAAATCTTAGACAAATAACATACGTAAAGTAGGGAAGAGGAATACAATCAAAATATATACAAATTCTATATACATGTTATATTCATTTGTTCTAAATGTTGATCAGCTATAAGAGACTGCTACTCAACCTAGTCTTTATTTGGTGACTAGTTTCTTGTAAGTGTCATAGAAGCAGCTCTTGAGGAAAAAACAAAGAGAAATGAGTAGTGGTCTTACTTATCAGTTGATGGAAGAAGGTTTCATAAGTGGGACAGTGGGGAAGAAGGTACCAAGACACAGTAGTGAAAGAAGCAGGTGGTCAACGTTGGCATCTAACATTCCCAGTGTGTCCCCTTATTCTCCTTTGCTGGCTACCTGTGTCTTGGAAATAAGCATCCTCCAGAGAATTTCTATTCCATCTAGGTTGGTGGAAGCAGAGCCTGGGTGTGAGGTTTGTTTCACCCACCCACACACATACACCATGCTAGCCATCACAGCTGGGCTGGCATGCCAGAGGATGTATACTATTGCAGGTATAATCTTGGCACAAATTATGTTCCCTCCAGGGCACTGAGCAAGATAAATCCCCCCATAGCTTCCTGGGCTGCTCCTTGGGCAGTGCAACAACATATGTTCCCTTTACATGGGGCTTGTGGTAAAGCTGCAGTTCAGTTAGCAAAGTCAGTGTCTTCTGGTGGATTTTTCCCTTATGAAATGAAGGAAAATTTTTCGAACAGGTATCTTTGTTTAATAACAGTGTAGTTCCTCTTTAGGATATGATCTTAAGCATGCATTCTTTTAAGTATCTCATCTTGTATTTTGGAAAGGTAGCCCAATATCACAAGGAAACAAATTATGAAAATGATGATTTGCCCCCCAAAACACCTGAATACATTTTAATTATTCATAAAAATTTGTAGCAAATATAAGTAGCCCAAATGTTTTAACAAAAAGAAAACCCTTTGAGATCAGAAAGAAATTAAAAACGTACAACCCAAAATTATCAAGGTTTTCTTGTTCAGACAGAAGCCTTTTAAGTGGAATACATGCCTTAACTATGCAGGCAGGGCTACTATACATGGTCCTGTAAAACTGAAGCGCTAAGAGGAGAGAGGTACAGAAATATTTGCATTTAAAGATCAATAAACATTGAAAGTATGATAATGAGATTCATAATGAAACAAAAGGCAGTTCACTGCATTGCTGACACTGCTTGGATAAAAGTGTGCTGCAGGTCCTTTCCTTAAGCACAGAACACAATGAGCACATGACTTACTGGTAATGGCTGTCATAGCTATGTTTTAATAGCCCCCAAACATTCCATGACTGCAAAGAAAGAAAACAAAATAACCACAACTTAACATTAACCAAAAAGCACACGTCTATTTCTAAGCAACCATAGAATCATGTTGTTTCAAATCGTGCCTTTCAATCCTTTTGCCACATTTTTTTTTTCTTTTTACTCATATTTTATTTACTTTTTAACCTCTTTTGGACAGGGAACAGTGTGAGCACATTATTATTGAGTAAAGCAGTTAGCATGAATAAATAATAATTGTGATTAGAGGCCTAATTTGTGCTCCAGATACAAAGGGATTGGGAAGTAGGAGCAAATTGTATATGCAGCCTTTTATCTTGGCAGGGAAAAGTTAGGATGGCGGAGGAGTTGGACTAGTACTGGTGGGAGTGGCCAAAATCCCATGTACATAACACATAGGCAGTTGCTATTATGTAAATTTGGGTGCTTGCAACTTGACAATATAAATCAGTACCAACAGGGCTGTTTGTTGAATAGGAAGCATCGAAGCACTGTTACAACCATATCTCAACACCAGCATGAATGAAGATCATTGCTTTTAGTGAAAAATGCTAGTTTGTGTGTGCGCGCCCATATTCCATTCATACAGTCAGAACAGTGCCAGCATGTCAACAGCTTTGTCATAAACAGACTAAGCAGATACTGAGGATGTAGGACTTGCCCATATGTATGTCGTATTGCTTCTACCTTGGAACATGAAGTAAATTCTGAGCAACTATTTCACCAGCTACACGTCTCTACACCCACTACAAGGTGTTGAAGCAACACATTGATGGCTCTCCGTTTACAGACCTGGATGGTTAGGATCTGGAACAGCAATCGTGGGGATAATTTATGCCCCTTTCTCCTTCTGTTTTACGCATTTTAAATTAATATACTGCTTGGATCATGGCCCTCTTATTGTGACATAACTATTTATCTCCAGTTCTGAAGGAAATTACTGTAATGTAAGAGCAATACATTATCATATTAACTCTTCTTAACAAGACAAGAGATGCAAAAAAAAAAAAAAAGTTACTAAAATCAGCCATAAAAACATCTTGTATTAAAAGTTTCTAGACAAGCAGAAACACACAAACTTAACTCAGAAAGATTAACATAGGTAGGTTAAAGGGCAATTATGTTTTGCACCCAAAATGTAATAAGCTTTTACCCTTCAGGAAGTGCACACAGCTAACATTCATCAGTTTTTACCATCTTTCTTCCTCCAGAGACTGGAAGACCAGGAAAACCAATTCAGAGCAATAGCAGTGCAAGTTAGATATTTATCATCGTAATTAAACAAGTACAGTTATTTATTTTGACAAATAATCTAACTCAGGATCCACTGTATATGTATCAAGCCTCTTTAACCATCTGTAACAGGAAATTCAACTTTGCAGTTCGGAGATATTTCCTAAAATCCTTTGCAATATGGGAAAATTGCCAAAGTAGCAGCTTCAGTTGTGAGAGAAATCAAATCTTCTGGAACCATATCGATAGGGTCAGTGATTATAATTTGAATTGTCTCAAAGGTATTTTCTCTCGTTTATTTGATCCAAGTGAAAAATTATCTGCAAACTCTGATGTAATCCTTTAAAGGATGTGCCAGTCAAAGAGGCTCACCAATTGATTCCTTGGGGGGCAAATTCCACTTGATTTGTCTGCCTAACTTCAGCTGATTCACCTGAATTCTTTTGATAGGTTTACACATATGCATGAAGTATCCACAAAACCGACGCTGAAGTCATAGTAGAAAGGAGATGGAGAAAGAGGCAAATTTTAAGAAACTAGAAAGAACTTGTCACTCCAGTTCTATTATTATTATTATCATTTGATTCTGCAGTACTTCTGCATGTGAGACTCGAGACCAGAAATAGACCCAGTTGGCAAGGTATGGATCAAAATGCTTCACTTGAGTGAAGTGATACTGTCCTGCTGCAGAGAAACCGCATAATAATCAGACCAAAAGCAGAAGTCTTCCCTCATTAAAGAGAAAGTAACTCAGGTTTTGTGGTCCTCTTGTGTGCTATAGCGCTCAGAACAGTGTCAGAGCAGTCAGAACAGTGCCAATCAGAGAGTGGAATGGAGGCAAGAGGATGTTCCATTATGTGGATCCTTCTGTCCTCCTCTTTACTCCACCCTTTATTTGTGAGGATATTTGGAGAGAACCAAAGCAAATTCCATTTCTCTTTTCAGTGACTCTGCACAGGAAAAAATGCTCAGATGTCAACCCATCTCTATGCTTCACTGTGGTCTCTGATGTATTGAAGATTCAGATCAAACCCTGCAGTGAATTGACTTTGAACAGTTGTTTTTAAAAGAGACATCCACGTGGCATTCATAATGAAATGTTGCTTAGAACAGTCAGTGCCTCTGATTAAGAACCAAGAAATCATTCAAAATCAATCCATGTTGTACTTAATATTCATTTTAATGCATCCTTGTCTTCCTTCTTCCCCGAGAGGCACCTGTGCTTATTTATAGATCATACAGGTACCCATAGCAGCATAAATAGCTTTAAATATTTTATCTTGCTACTAAACAGATACCAAAGAAAATGACAAATTGCTGAACAGTATTTTACTTTGAACACTAGTGTTTATAAATAACAAAATATTGAGCTCTTTCACCCAACACCATTTAAAAAGCCCATTTTACTTAGCCTTTTTTAAATTCAAGAGCAGATGGTTAAGAATCTGGTTGTCTGTTTTACTTAGTTAATTATTTCAATTTAGGTTAAACCCTACGTAACACATTTGTAAAGATAAATACAAGACAGGCAATGATAGATAAAGCCTGGATCATCCCTTTCTCTCCACTCTCATACAAACAGAGGAAGACAAGCATCTGTCTCAGCTCCAGATGTTGTGGTCATCCTTTGATAAAACTGAGCAGGAACGGAGCTCTAGGAGGCCACGAATGAATGATGGCAGTGTAGAGCCAGGGATGGCCACTCTGTGCAGCATTATCCCTTCTGAAACTGGATCATCCTGTGCAAGTCCTTGCAGCATTAATGCCAACATCTCCTAGTTTTACTCATTATCTCTCTCCCACCCTCCTGGGATCAGGATGCAGAGAACATGGTGTTCTAGAGAGAGTGGTAGCCTAGAAGGTAGTAGGGAGGGACTAAAAGTCCATGGAGATGCTCCTGTACTTACACAGATATTGACCAACATCTTTGTGGATACCAGAAAACGTGTGTGATTTGAGAGCCAAGCATCCTATTCCCGCTGCAAGTATGTAAACATCTTTCCCCAACCCCACATAATGGATGTGATAGCCTGGGAACTCAACCTTTATACTTTGTTTGAGTTTTCTGAGTAAATTACCACACCCAGGGGGAGGACATGATCTGAGCTTATAAATTAAACCTAGAATATATTAAATCAGACCAACATGTTTGTTTTTTTGTGTAAAAAGAACAGAACAGCCACCTTCACATTCAGAAATGATACATAGGAATTTCTGTTTTTTACATAAATCACATGTGTGTGCCTGGATTATGATTATGTTCCATGGGGATGATTGTATTGCCTCTAAAATTTCAAAATAAATGTTCCCAGCTATTAATTTCCTTTCTTTTCCTAAATCAGACAAGCTCAGGAACTGTAGCTTGTTTACAAAACATAGTTACATAATCAGATATTCAGATGTAGGGTCTGCTCTGATCTTACATGCACATCAATGCTTCCACAAAGGAAGCAAATGCAGTACACTGTTATACATATGCTGAAAGTAATATCAGAATCAGGCCCTTAAATGGTTAATGATGTCACAACTATAATACAGATGTTATATATCAGAATATTTGTCTTAAAATTTCACACTCATGACCTTAACATTTATCAAATAAATAGTTACACAGCAAGAGAGCTGTTCACCAGTTATTCCATGACCAAAAATAATTACTTTTCAAGGTGAAATCTTAAAAGAGGACATTATAAAGGAATAGATAAAGTGAAAAATAATTAGTAAGGTAAAATTGTTCAAATCATTGCAAACATACTTCATAACCTAGGTAAACCTAGGAAAAAATAATTTGCACCACTCCAATCTAGAGTGTTGACTCAGTGCTACTATCTAACCCTAATATGGAAGAAGGCTTAAAATGATTTAGTAGTACATACTTAACATTTTCTGTAACCATGGTTGCATTTGTCTGCATATGGACTATAGATAATTTGCAATTGAGAGTGTAGGAAAACACAAGTTTTGTCTGCAATGGAGGTAAATAAATTTGTGATCCACCTCTCATAGGTCCAGAATCTGATTTTGTTTACACTGGTGTATATCAAGAGTAAATTCTGTTAACATCAACAGAGTTACTCTGGATTTATTCCAATGTGCATGAAAGTGAAGTCTGGTTCATAATGGAGGGAAGTTTGAGAGGTATAAGTGAGAGAGCTAGTTCAGAACTATCACATTCACTGTATATTTTTCAGGTTTACAGACATTTCTCATCATTTTTCAACACAATTAAAACAAAAGCAGTTGAAAGCACCGTTCTGCATTTAGAATGAAAGTCACTTTAGTGTGCTGAGCCACATGGGGCCCTGAGCTCTACTTGAATCCTTAAAGGGGGTCTAAAGGTGTCTGAAGTGGTGCATACAGCCTTGTCATCCTTAAAACCAGATGGTGATATTCTTACAGTGGTTGGTGTTTTAGGCCTCAATCCTGAAAACACAGTATGTCCACAAGTAATCCCATTAGAGGGTCTATATGTGAAGTAAGGCACTATTTCATGTAAGTCTATCAAAGTCTTTAAAAGAATTTACAATCTAAAGAGAGACGACCAACGAAGTTTAGGAGGGCAAACAGAAGCAGAGAGAGATCAAATTTTCAAGACATTTTCAAAAGCATCTAAATGGTTTAGGTGCCTAAATCCCACTGTTAAAGTCTATGGGAATTAGGCAACTATATCTCTTAAGAGCTATTGAAATTTTTATCCAAAGACACGTGCACAAGTTCACACATCAGCTTAGTGTCAGCACTGGGAATACAACCCACATCCACAGACTCCCAGTCCAGTGCTTTATACTATACCAGGTCTAGACTTGTACTAGGCATAGAGCCGTTCAATTTTCTAAAACAATTAATAATCCCACTTAAATTAAGCTGACTACTGCTTTTGAAGGGAGTTCAGAATTTTACCCCTCATCCGGTAGATATAGAATAGTTGTTGGTTTCATATAATTTAAAACATATTTTCAGAAATAGAAAAGCACCCTCAGTCATTTCAGAACAACTTTATTTTATGACACTATTACATATAGGGGAAAATACCTGCTGTGGCTGTTGTTCATTTTACATTCAAAATTAGGGCATACTGAAAATGTATTTTCTATTGCTTTTTAGGTATTATGTTACAAGGCTAGCACATAAACATAAGCTCATATCCAATTTCTATCATGGTTGGCAAGAAAGAGGGAGGATGAGAACACATTCAACTTGCAGAGTTTAGACCAGCAAGCTGAAGAAACAGTTTTATCCACATGGGAGAGTATATAAGAACATTGTGGAAGATAGGCAAGCAATTATTTTCTAGTGCAGGTAAAATCCTATCAGATTATTTGAAACAAGCAGAAATTGCCATGTGCTTGTAAAAGCTTAGCTAAACTTGTTAAGGACAAAGATAGTGCCATTGGCAAAGTCTTAAGTGAATATGGTTGGAACCTGAACAGCTGTACACAGCTCTGCAAAGACAAAGATGAGTAAAATCTCCCTGGCTGCTGTGCTTTTGTAACCCATTTACAAACAAAGAATCTCTAATGCCGGGGATGCTAATACGTTATTTCAGACGCACACCCCCAAAAGACAATTTGGGGGTGCTTATTTAATTTAATTAAATTAATTTTTAATTAATTAATTAATTAAATTGTGGTGCTTATTTAATTTGTAACTGAGCTCCCAAAAATCTGTTTACTGAAAGAAAAACAACACCCTGGACTATTGGAGCAATTCTTGGCAGTAGCTTCCCAGTGGTTGTTCATAGAGGTCTAACTCAAATCTGGATGTCTGCCTCCATATTCTGGAGACTTTGGGCTTTGAAATCTACTGACCTTAGAGATGGCCTGATCCCATCTTACATAGAGCAATTTCTCATGAGATCCATGTGAGTCTTTCAACTGATTTCAATGGGAATTGGGACTGGACTCTCCGGGCCCAGTCCTATGGTAATTAATGAAAGAAACATACTAGAGCAAAACTCAATAAAATGACCATATAGTTTATAATTTCAAAAGAGTAATGAAAATTTTAACTGGTTACTGAACAGAATAATTCGTTGTGGCACCTTGAGATGGGATCTCAACAGAAGTTAGTTAAGAAATGGTACTGAAATGAGACATCTCCAAAGGATACCAAAGTAGTGAGGGAAAAGGAGTTGACAACTGTGCGTGCGACCTGCTCTTTAAGCCAATACTGAACCAATGTCTCAGCATAGTACT
Source organism: Mesoclemmys tuberculata (assembly GCA_007922155.1). Lineage (NCBI taxonomy): Eukaryota > Metazoa > Chordata > Testudines > Chelidae > Mesoclemmys > Mesoclemmys tuberculata. The sequence continues at coordinate 37,559,596 of ML675646.1, forward strand.
ACAGCTCACGGCGTTGCCGGAGGGGCCGTTTTTCAGATGAGATATAAATCTAAGGTCCAAATCTATGTATCGTCTCTGTAGCATGCTTTTCACCATAGTGTCTGGTAAGTAACCTTTGCTCATTAAAGATCCCATTGTACTTTTAACAAATTAAAGGTTATTAGATGAGTTGATAGGCTTAAATTCCAATACCTAGTTGTAATGACATTATTTTACTCTAAATTTAATCTGTAGTTTTAGTTGGGTTAGTTAACGTTCTTCACTTCTTGTATTAATGTTTAGCATTGTTTCTGTATATAATTTCCAGTCTATATGTTTGTGAGTCACAGTTGTAAATGGAAGTTAAGTTACAAAAAACACCAGTGTCGCAGTTTATTCATTCAGATCCAATGAGGAGTTTGGGCTATTGCACTGACAATATTGAGATTTAGGATTTAGGGGTATTTTTGTAACAGACCTACTCACTATAATATGCTGAAAAGTAATTTTAACAGATGCTCTATTTCTAGTTCGCCTCTGTTTTTTTGTTGAAGAAACAAAATGCACAATTTATCTGATTTCAGTTTTATGTTCATGTAGATCTTGGCAGAAAATACATGCTTCAAACTGAACAGCCTGTAAACCCTGTGTTCCAAACCATGACTGACTAATCTCTGTGATATCCAAAATTCTTATGTCCTTTTCTGTACTTTCTAGCCAAACCAAAATTCATTTTTATAAACCAGTGGTTTTAAAAATATTTCCAACATCCCCTAAGATCTTTGCAACTTCAGGCCTTTCTTTAAAAATAAGCTCTTATGTTTTATAAATTTCTATACTCTGCAAAGCATTGTGTTCCCTCTAATGGACAAAATAATACTTGTAAATTGCCACGTATTTTAACAAGACTGTAGCCCAGTGTTTATAATCTCACTTTTGTAGAGTTTACCTTTTCAATAAACCAGATATCTTCAGGACAGCAGCATCTAAATAAGTGGTTGACTATGGGGAGATCCAGAACTGGCAGCCCAGGGTAGGGATGCAAAACCTATGCAACACTAAATCCCTGTTTTCTGCCATCCATGTGAAGAAGTTTCTCTTAGAATTCTCATAGAGCCTAATATATCTGGATCCCCATATTAATATAGGTCAGGATCAGGATTTGTCATGGAAAGTAAAAGTACTCATTCTTGAGACTCTTAAAACAATAACTCCTCCTGCTCCTCCGTTCAGGATGGGGTGTTTTGTTTCAGCAAGAGCCCATCTCAGGTTTCTTTGGCACATCATTCCTTGTTCAGTTCATCCTTTTTAGTCAGCCTTATATGAAACCATAGCAACCTTTTCCACTATGCTGTTGGAAACACAAAATTCAACCTCTGAATATGAGAAAAAAGGGTATCATTCTTTTTCCTTTCCACTGCTCGATTTCCCCAAGTGCCTTGTCTGTTCCATCTCATGGCGTGGCTTTGGAGAGGGTCAAATTGAAGCATTGGTTTCTTCACCACTAGATTCTTTCTTTTAGTAGAAAGAGGTGACCAATAAGTGATATCGGGTGAAGCAGGAAAGATAGTTTCCACCAAATTGTGCACCCCATGCAATCCCTTTGAAATTAGTGCTTTAAAGTCAATGATTTTGCACAGGGTTTAAGTTGGTGTAGAATTTGGCTCTTTGTTCTGAAATTAGTTCTGTCCTGTAGGGATTGTCCATGGTTTTCTTTTCAGGGTCATTTTAAACCTTTATTTAATTCAGGGATTCAGACAAGGACACACATGATATAAGGCCTTTGTCAGAGATTTCCATTTTCCAAATTCAAGTGGAGGGCATGAATGTTAGTTTTCATACCCTTGTTTTGCATATGATGAATTCTGTCATATGGCTGCATAGTTCCTCTTGGCACTTTCTTTCCATGAGGTCTTGCACATCCTTCCTTTGAGCCTCTGCATTACTGCATTACATTTTTATTCTAGAAGACAGCATTCTCTGGGCTATATCTTATGTTAGCAAGCTGAATGCCTTTATTAAAGGTTCCACTTTTCAGACCTTTAATATGGTGTCCTTCCGTGGTTAGTTTCTACCTTGCTTAAGGTTATTTCTCCCAGTCAGAAGGATTTGGAAGTCAGCTGTCATTCCTTACTTCACAAGCCTTTCTGCTTGGACGCTAATGACCTGATGTCAGAAGTTCTCAGTGCCTACGACTCCCATTGGCTTGTGAATGTTTAAATGACGTGTTTGTTTCTTCATAGAAGAGCATAATCTAGGCAAAAATGTTTGCATTTAAAGTGAGTAGCTGGATTTGGGCTGCATCTTTAAAAATATTTTTAACTTTTGGTAAAATACGTTAAGAAACATTTACTGTGTCCATTTTCTAAAAGCTCTACATGTTTTTCAAAGCATATTAATTACTATGATTTTGATTCCTAGAAGACATCAGTGAAACAAAATCACAGCCTGTAGCAATGCTTCTATTTTCTAATCTCTTTATTATAATTTTGAAATATATAATAGAGTTTGTAGAGAAAGTGATGACAATTTATTACAGGAAAGGTTAATAATCCATACATCTGATAACCTCCCGTCAAGAAGGGGTTCCTATAAATGTATATTAAAATAAGAAAGGAATCAGGTAAAAGAGTTGCCATATGCTTTAGTAATCATTTGATTTTTTTTGGTTTTTCTTTGCATCAATCTAACATTGAAGATTAATTCCTGAGGTTATTAGTTACAGTAACTCTTGCCAGTTGACATGCTGTTTTTTAACTTAATGAAATGACATTGGTACTAAATATCTGAACCCGCCTGACCTTGTTGCATGATCCGTCATCCAGCCTTTGGTCTTCAGCCTCTAGCCATCACCTGGCTTCAGGTGAAGTCCCACAACTCTCCCACTTTCAAATGAGGCTCTGGGTTGCCATCCCTTCGTACTAACCAATATAATCACAGCAGATCTGATTTGGGCTCAGGCCATACAGTTCTGTTTCCTATGGGAGCAATAATAGCAAGTAACCAAACAGCCTTCTTAAAGCAAAGAATTATTTAGTTAGAACCAAACCATTAAAGCCAAAAAACAAACAAACAAAAAAACCCCAACCCTTAGAACAATAAACCAGTCTATATACATGCCTGGCTGTCCCTATGGCTTAACGTTCCCTGGAAGCCAGGGATGGAACAACTGCTTTCGGACTCCTCTACAGAGCCTCTCTGTGTCAACCTGTACCCCTGCCAGCGCCTGGCACTGGACACTCTGCCCTCCCCCACCCCCATTCTCTTCTGAAAAAGGCTTTTTTTTTTTAAAACTGTTGAATGTTCTTTCGATCTCCTTGTTTCCAGCATTAGCAGAATGACTGTCTCACTTGGTGGATGCAGGCTATAGCATGCTCAATGCTAATAGTTTTCCACATTGTCTTGTACTTCCCCCAAAGTGTTTGTTCAGAAGTTGATTATCTGAATTCATTGTGTTGTTTTTCCAGCATCCTTTTAAAGCTAGAACAATACATTCATAGTGTCAAGTCTTGTAACCTCGTGTACAAGACACATACAGTGTTCACACAATTACTATACCTCAGTATTTTTAGATTATTACATAGCAATCTCACATCCATAACAATTATTTAATGACCTGAACAGTTTGCCAGGTGATTTAAAATATAATGTAGTGCTAAGAGTTGATATAAATGTCCTTAAACTTTCAAAATCCTGCCATGGGTTAGTATTTGCTGTTAAAGTTCAGTAAAAAGGTGGTGACATCAAAATAGATAACTGTGGTTAGCAGGAATTTGATTAATAAATTTTAAGGGTAGAAAGGACCCTTATGTGATTTAGTCTGACCTCCAGCATAACCCAAGCCAAAGAACTTCAAGCAGTAATTTCTGCATCAATCCCACAACCTCTGGTTGAGCTATAGCATATGTTTTAGAAATATATCCTATCTTGATTGAAAGACTTGATGTGTTGTGTTCTCCATCACTTGCCTAGGTAAGTTGTCTCAACTGGCTTTTAACATTTTGCACCTTATTTCTGGTCTGCATTTGTCTTGCTTCAGATTCCAAACATTAGATTTTGGAATACCTTTTTCTGTTAGATTATAGTGCCAGGTCTGATCAGAAATTATTTTCCCAAGTAGACACTAGTAGAAATAGCCAAAATTCAGGATTTCTGGTTTGCAAGAAATTTTCTGGTGTGCAAGAAACTTGATTTTGTTTCAAATTGTAACAAAACCACATTTTTTAAAAATCTCTCATATGGGAAATTCTGAAAATAATTCATTTGGAACAAAAACTAAATTTGCTACCCAGACTGACAGCTGGTATATGAAACTGCTATTCTTCTCAATTTCACAACTGCTCTTAAGGTTCCTTGGGAACCCTGCATCTGATTTGGCAAAAGTTTGTCAAACCCAACTTGCTTTCACGATATTTCAGGGTTAACAAAATGTCATTTTCCAATGAAACAGATTTACTGGAAAGTTTCTAACTAGCTCTACTTGCAGATCATGATCAAGTAATCCCTTAACTTTGTTTTGTATAAACTGAACAGGCTGAAATTACATCCATCACTCTAAGGCACATAGAAGTTTATACAGATTGCAGTAGAAGATTAGCATACCATCACTATAAAACGTCAGCATTTAGCACAGATAACAAGATTCAGTAAAATTGATAGTCCTTGTAAACTGGAATATCTGATCATTCTAACCACGGCACAAGGAGAATGTACTTTTACTTTTGCATAAATTATTTTTGGAGTACATTTTGACCATGGAGTATTTTAGATAGGACCTTAGATTAATATTTCATCAAAATGTGCAAACCCACTTAAATTAAGCGGTTGATATTCTGCTTTAATACTGTGGATACCGTTTGTGTGCATCATGTTCAGTTCTAGGGGAATCAATGCCAGAAATGTGGATACATTAGTGAAAACCAGTGTAAAGCAACACAAACAATTAATGAGCTAGAAGATTTAAAGCAGAGGAATTTGCTCAATGTAGGCCTCACCTACGTGTTTTAAATCACATATAGCTATGGCAGCAGGTAAGGTTAAATTATTTTAAAAGCATTATTCCAGATTTGCGTGACTATAACAGAATTTCACCCTGTGTATTACCCAGTTCACTAGCAACTTTTGGATAAAAGAACTAAAATGTATAGTTTGGATAAACAACTATGGGTGAAGGACATAGCTGTCTTCAAGTATCTGACAAGCAAAGACACCAAAAGGGAGAGGAATTATTCAAGGCAGAAGGTTTTCAAGATTCATTTTTAATAACAGGATATATATTTAATATACCATCTTCTCTTACAAAGATGATAGCGTGGACTTCCACTCTACCGCTGTTGATCAAATGAAATCCCTGTAATTACAGCAGTTGCTTTCATGGAAAACATCTTAGACAGTGTATGATGCATTTTAGGTTCTTTAAATGTATTTTAGCCACTGGAAACAAGTAGAACCAGCCAAATCTCTGCACACTACTAATTTGGGACCACTGCATTAAGGAGCAATCTTGTACTGGTGGATTGGCCAGGAGAACCAAAGGTTTTTCCTATTTGTGGTGTTTGCTATTTGTGCTACATCCAAAGTTGTGCTAAACTCTTTACAGAATGCACTCTAAACAAGGGGCTATGAGGGATTATAATTAAAAGCAGTGGGACACAATAAGAGACAACATAGGCTGACTGAAAAGAACTAGTGACTATGGATCAGACTTCTAAAGAAAATGGGGATAACCTAATGAGTGGGACATTTGCAATAGGACTTGAAAAACTTTAGTACACGCACATGCTGTAGGGAACACTTTTACATTTAAAGGGGTGGATTAGATTAGCTAATTGTTTGTTCCTATATTTAATTTATATGATACTGTTAGCATCAGGACCAAAGAGAATAACAGTAAATATAACTAAAATTATATACAGAGATGGCAAGTGTTCTTGGTTTCCACTAATTAAACCCAATTAAAAACGTAGTCATTTGCATTGCTCCATTTTTAAACGCAAAATCTAAAATCTTTTAAAACAGAATTCAATTTCATGTATTGTTTTAATTAATTCATTTATAAAGCCTTCATCGTTTAAAGGCTTAACTTTAAAATTTTCATTCAATTTCACTTCATGTACTGCATTCATTCATTTATTCATTTCAAAAGCATTTGTAATTTATTGACTTTATCCTTTGTACAGTTAAAAAATTGCTATATTTTGTCTTCCAATAATCACAGAATCATAAAAACGTAGGACTGGAAGGAATCCTGCACAGGGACAGCACTATATATTATCTAGACCATCCATGACAAGTGTTTGTCTAATCTGGTTTTAAAAATCTCCAATGACAGTGAATCCACAACCTCCCTAGTTAATTTGTTCCAATGTTTAACTACCCTTAGAGTTATGAAGATTTTCCTACTGTCTAACCTAAATCTCATTTGCTGCAATTTACTGCTGCGTTACTTGTCCCATCCTCAGTGAACAAAGAGAACAATTTATCCTCCTGCCCCTCTTTATAACAACCTTTTACATTCTTGAAGGCTATTGTTATGTCTCCGCTCAGTCTTCTCTTCTCCAGTCTAAACCAATTTTTTCAGACTTTCCTTGCAAGTCGTATGTTTTCTAGATCTTTAATCATTATTGATGCTGAACTTTCTCCAGTTTGTCCACATCTTTCCTGAAATGTGGTGCTCAGAACTGGACACAGTACTCCAGTTGAGGTCTTATAAGTGTTGAGTAAAGTAGAAGAATTACTTCTCGTGTCTAGCTTATAACACTCCTGCTAATACGTCCCAGAATGATGTTCTCTCTTTTTTATTTTTGCAACAGTATTACATTATTGACTCTTATTTAATTTGCAATCCACAATAAACCCCTGATCCTTTTCTGCAGTATTCATTCTTAGGCAGTCACTTTCCAATTTCTGAATGTGCAATTCATTTTACCTTCCTAAATGTAGTACTTTCCATGCGTCCTTCTTGAATTTCATCCTATTTATTTCAGACCATTTCTTCAATTTATCAAGATCATTTTGAATTCTAATCCTGTCCTCCAAACTGCTTGCAACCCCACCCATCTTGTTATTATCTGCAAACATTATAAGTCTACTCTCTATGCCATTATCAGAATAATTTATGAAGGTATTGAATAGAACCAAACTCAGGACAGATCCCTGTGGGACCCCACTCTTCCAGCTTGATTCTGAACCGTTGATAACTAGTCTTGGAGTATGGTTTACTAGCCAGTTGTGCACCCACCCTATAGTAGGTTCATCTATGCTGTATTTCTTTAGTTTGCATATAAGAAGGTCATGTGAGACTACATCAAACGCCTTACTGTAATCAAGATAATATCACATTTACTGCTTCCTTGTATCCGCAAAGTTTGTTATGCTCACAAAGAAGGTTATTAGGTTGGTTTGACATGATTTGTTCTTTTTAAATCCCTGTTGACTGTTCCTTATCACTTTACTATTTTCTAGGTGCTTACAAATTGATTACTTGATTATTTGCTCCATTATCTTTCCAGGTAACAAAATTAAGATGACTGCATAATTCTATAATTCTGTATATTGTCCTTATTTCCCTTCTACAAAGAAGTACTATATTTGCCCTTTTTCATTCCTCAGGTGTCTCTCCTTCCTCCATGAATTCTCAAGGTGATTGTTAATAAAACAGATATCACTTCAACCAGTTCCTTGAGTATTTTAGGATGTATTTCATCAGGCCCTCTGACTTGAAGTCATCTAACTTGCCTAAGTAATTCTTAACTTGTTCTTTCCCTGTTTTAGCCTCATATCCTACCCCATTTACACTGATATTCACTTTTTTGGAGAAAACCTGAACAAAAAGGGCATTTAACACTTCAGCCATTTCTGCATTTTCTGTTGTCGTCTTTCCTGCCTCATTGAGTAATGTACCTACTTCATCCTTGGTCTTTCTCTTGCTTCTGATGTATTTGTAAAAAATCTTCTTGTTCCCCTTTTTGTTGCTAGCTAGTTTAATCTCATTTTGTGCCTTGGTCTTTCTAATTTTGTCCCCAGGTTTTTGTGGGTTTCTACTCTCCTAAACTCTTTTTTCCCATAGTTTTGCTTCCCATGGGACTTACATACCAGTTCTCTGAGTTTGCCAAAGTTCACTCTCTTGAAGTCCATTGTCTCTAATCTGCTGTTTTCTCTTCTAACATTCCTTAAAATCATGAATGCTCTCATTTCATGATCACTTTCACACAGCTACCTTCCACCTTCGAATTCTCAACTAACTCTTCCCTATTTGTCAAGATCAAATCTAGATCAGCCTTTATCCAGTCTCATTCTCCACGTTCTGAAACAAAATGTTGACCCCAATGCATAACAAGAACTTGTCGGATAATCTGTGCCCTTCTGTATTATTTTCCCAAGAGATATCTGGGTAACCGAAGTCCCCCATCACCACCAAGTCCTGTGCTTTGGATTATTTTGTTAGTTATTTAAAAAACCCTCATCCACCTCTTCTTCCTGGCTAGGTGATAACTCTCCCACCTGCTTCCTGGGAGATTCTGTCGGTAGAGCTCGCTCTCTCTCTCTCTCTCTCTCTCTCTCTCTCTCTCTCTCTCTCTCACTCACTCTCTCACTCACTCACTGGGGAAATGCAGGCAATAGTCTCTGCAAATCACCAGCACCAGCAAACAGAATTAAAAAGACATTAAAAAACCCTCCAAATCCTTTTTTCACCTTGTCTCAACATTTTCCTTCCCTCATCACATTGCATACTGCTGGAGTTGTCAGTGACTCAACAAAAGTCTCTCTGTGGAAAGCAGCATCCCTCACTTCACTAATACTTCTCAATAATACCAGGTGAAGTAGATTGGTTAAAACCACCAGCAATCATGCTGCAGTGGGAGGCTCATGCTTTCTGGAGCAAGGAATTTATTTAGTGGATAATTTCAAATGTCTGCTGTTTCTGAAAGCAATAGTAAATCATTTCTGACCAGATGCCATTCCAAGAAGTGATGAGAAATTGTATCTAGTATGGATATGCATTTGGTTAGCTCCACAACATTATTAATGCATCCTGTATTTTTAACAATGATCTTATAAAGGGAAAACTGAGAATCTTTAGCACAATTGCCATTTGCATTAGAGCTACATGAAATTTCAACATCTGGTAAGTGTTGTCAATTGTCATTTAAAGACTCCCTGCTAAGCTGAATCTGTGCAGACAACCAGAATCCTGATTGTGCATCAAAGGTTGAAAATTATGTGAAAAAGAGAGAAAAGATGTACAGACATGACTTTGCATGTGTCGACAGAAAAGGGTTTTTAAGTAGACTTTAACACAAATTAGAGGACTCTATGGACCAGACCCTGTCTCTCTTCATGGTTATTCCAAAATCAGGCTCAAAGGATCACTGTAAAAGCAGTTCTCCTATTCTGGTTTTCCTGGGAGGCACACAAAATCACAGCACACAGGCCCACACAGATTAATCATGCCATGATTAAAACAAGGACAGGACTGATCGGAGTCTTTGATAGATCAGGGAAATTTGAGCTACAACACACTCATCGTGCCTCTAAACCCGATCCCAGGTTGCCTCTCCATGCCTCTACACTCTGAGGATGTGTTGAAGGACTGTAGAATGTGAACTCTGTTTATTTTTAGCCAGGGTCATGACACAATATTTATAATCTGGTTTTGATGTTTTGGACATATATGTATGCAAAACAGGAAGTGAGATTTTGCCTCTTTGAGATATGAAAGAATCAGAACTTGTAAATTTGGGCCTGTGACAGAGTGGGAGTAGCATAGGGTTGGCTCATCACTCTGTGTGCTTTGTAAGCATCCCTGCACAGGCCAAATTGGGAGATGATTGATTAGGAGTAGGTGATTAACCAGTCAGCAAGGGGGCAGGAGGGGGGAGTTTATCCACTGTAGACTGCTCAATGGGAGGAGGAGAAGGGGGCTGAAAGAAAGGGCAGAAAAGCTCAGGAACTCTGTGAGGTGAGACCTCTCCCCCACACTTTGCGTCCATGGGGGTATGGTGAAGCTTGGGAAAAGTCTTATGGTGAGGGATGTGAGGCTGCATAAGCCACTGTAAATAAAGTACACTGTGGTGAACTGTGTGATGATTGTTTGCAAAAAGAAATCTCGGGCTGAGGGAAATCCCTGATGAGGAAATCCCTGTGACAGTGCCCATGTCTGGAAATTGCTTGTGTCTAGGTGCCCCACAAGGTGACAAGGATTTTACCCTTATAATGAGCTGTGTAGATTTCATGTAAATATTGCTCCTTTTCTCTTCCTAAATTAAATAGAGTAAGAGCTGTAAGTCTGAGCTCTTTTTTCTTAGCAGCTCTGCCTGCATATGCAGGATCAGTACAGAGAGAGCAAAAAGAATTCTCTATCACACTTCTCTCTTCCTCACCCACGATATGGAGTAATCGTCAGGCTGCTCCATTGCAATTATTGATGCATTAGCTCCTACATGCAATTTGCCTGTTGCAACCTGGGAGCAATGGCCATATGCTCATCTTTGTATATCAGGAATCCTGCCCCCTTACCCTTTGAAGAGAACCTCATTAGTTCTGCTGCATCCAGAGTTCTTCATGTCCTTTGAAGGATTTGCACTTTAGCATTTTATTTCTGCACTTGGTTCATGGTTGATCTGGGTTAAATTTTGAAATTGATATGTGGGTATTAATCTTTACCACTTTCATTACCTTTAAAATCCCACAGCCCCACTCCATGCACTGCTTTGAACTTTTGAGGCAGGATATTTTTATGAGTTACAGTGGCACACGTGGAATTTTATTTAACTGCAGAGTTCAGATACAAGGGCTCATTGTCTGTTATCTTGAAGGAGGAGGAAGACACTAATTTTTGTGACAGAAAGCTGGAGCAGAGGACTGTGTATTTCTAAAACATCCCTTAAGAATATTGTCAAAAAGATCTATTTTAAGGTAGCACCTCTAAAAAAACATCCCATTTGTTACTCTTTCTGATTACTGCTAGTGTTGATGTCATGAGTTAGACACTTAGATTGCAGTGTTAAAAGCCTAACGTTATTGTTCAATTCAAAGACGGATCTAATTTGATCAGTATTTTAACTAGACATTCAAATTATCATCTTTCCTACCACAAAGTTATCACACCAGAAATTAGAGATGAACTGTTAGTAAGCATTTGCATCATACTTTCAGCCTAAAAAAGTCTAGTTCTTGTCATTCTGATTTTTATCCATAGTGAGATGTTTTGCCCTCAGATGAATTATTAAAGTCTTTTAGTTCTCAGAAATTGAGTTTCAGTACATATTATTGCGATTGATTCTGGGCCAGATCTTCATTTAGGGTAAATTAGCGTATTTCCATTGACATCAGTGGAACTACCCCAATTTACACCAGCTTAGTATCTTGGCCATTTGATCTTGCATTTACATTGTGCCCTTTACCTTGTATGAGCCATAACAGCTTTATAAGCTATTTCTCTCACATATATGTATGTAACATTTTCAGTACTGTACTTGGTAATATCACTTCCTTGTTTTGCCTTTGAAATTAACGTTACTTAGTGTAACCCCCTATCACTGATCTGATTTAGGTGTAAATCCTGTGGCCGTTGAAGTAAATACCAAAACTCCTAAGGAATTTCATGGTTTGGGATTAGGCTTTTAACACATCTAAACCCATGCCCAGCCACTTGACAATGAATGAGGAGGAAGAAGAGATCTGCTGACATTACCTGCAGATGAATTAGCTTTCAGATACAGGTGATAGTTTATAGAAGAATTAGATTTTTGTTGGGAAATGTTGGTAAACTTAGATTTCACTGTACACGCACAACTGACAAAAATGTTTCCATTAATAGTGATCAAAATTTACAGATCAGGAAAGTAAGAAAAAGGCTGCTTGAGAACTTACTGGAGTTTGATTTAAGGATATTTACTTTGTATATTTTGACATGTGATGTTGACAGTTTGTGTTATAGCTTTGTTAAAGCTTGAACTTTTTGAATCTCGACATCTGCTGTCATTAAATAGTTATTGGTTAGCCACCCCCATAATTTACCACAACTGTAAAGATTTAAATAGATAAAAGGAGGGGGGGAGCTTCAAAACAAACATCAATAGTATCTTTCAAAATTGTAAAACAATAAAAATCACATTCTGCCATGCCTATTTATAGGCAGGCTGCTGTCTCTGTAGATGGCTTCCCTTTGGTACTATTTGGGTTCCGGGACCTCCCAAAGCTAAAAGCCCCTCCCACAGCTTAAGGGGAGGAACTACTGGGCCTGGGACTCAACTAATTTTGGGGGACAACAAATGAAACAACAGGAACAGGTGTGAAGGTCAGAGAGCTAAATGGAGGGAACGTGAAGGGGACACTGAGCAGAGAACCCCGGACAGTGCTCATTGCTCTTCAAAAGTAGCTAAGGTGTCAGTGGAGGCCTCCCTTTGGTATTGGCATTCAGATGAGCCAATTCAGTTTGTACATTCCAGTAGAGAATAACACACGCACAGTCCACCATGCAATCATCCCACACTTAATCAGGGTTTTACTGTAGAGCAGTTATATCTATTATACAACTTTGATGGCCTCACTGCAAGTACAGTGTCCCCCACCAGAAAACTGGGAAGTCCCCATTTCTTTGGGACCTTAACCTTTCACCATTATTACCATAGAAAGACAATCTTTGGTAATTGTAGGGTATATATTAGCTAACCTTTCTTGGATTCTTCTTTAACTGGGCTCCTGAAAATAAGGCACATAACTTCACAGGGAGAGATGATAAACTTAGTAAGAATACCACTTAACCCCTGTTTTAGAGGGTTTTTTGTCAAACTTGTCTTTCTGGGATCCCTTTTGAAAATATTTCAGACTGTGATATTTCAGCCCCCTCCCCCCCCCCAAAAATGAAGACCCCTCCCATGCTATGCCACTCTCCCCCATGCCATGCCGTCCTTACTTCTGTGCTGTTGCTGGGATCAGTGTGCCTGCAGAGCGCCCAACCAAAAGCAGCTGCTCTCCTGCCACACAGCTCTGAAGGGCTCTGGCTGTCAGCCATGCATGGGGCTGACAGCTGCAGCCACAGCATTCATGGGGGCTGACAGGTCCTGACCCCTGTCCCCAATGATAACTTCATGATCCCTTTAGGGGTTCTGAGCCCCCCAGTTTGAGAACCCCTGCTCTAAAACATGTTTAAAATAGTTTTTTTTAAATGTGTGTCACATGTGGTGATATATTTATTATCAGTCATTTGGGATTGTTTATTTCTTGAGTGTTGACAGTGAGTTGAACATTAGCAGCTGCTGTAAATGTTGTAGAAACATTTAAATCTACTGGAAAAAAAAACATTTCAAAGCAATGCAGAATTTTAATTCCAAATTCTCATGAATTAATTCATGGTAGCTACCTTTCTGTGCTTGTGCTACTCCACAATGGCAATTTCCAAACACAAAAAACTCATAGATTTTCAACAGGCAGATGACATGCTTTACATTTTGCATGTTCTTTGCTATGGTTTATTTATAATTTTTTCCCTTCCTGATTCACAACCTAGGGGTTCACAGTTAAGGGATTAGAAAATTGAGGGCTTTGACAACTGCTAAATAGATTATGCCATTGTTTTTAATTTCCCTTATTTCAACTGAGATTTGACTGAGGGAAAATGTATTTCAAATGTTTTTTTGCTAGTGTCCATCTTGTGGAATTAGGGGCACATTTTTTTTGGATGTGGAATTTACCTGTGATAGCCATAATCAAGTTGATTTTCTATTTTAAAATGTATTTATGCATATTTAGTTGGGTCTTGTGTGTGCTGTGCAGCTTTCCGGGTATTTATTTCAGGGTATTATTCTGCCCTTTCAACCCGTGACACTTTCTAGGAGGGGTTTAAATCATGTCCCATTTTGCTTACACATTTACTTACTTTACTAAGGACATTAGACACCACCCGTTTTCCATCATTCAGCAACAAGAAGCACAAATACCTGGCTAATTCTTGATATATCCTGCTGTGATCAGTTAAAGTAACCATAACATTTGTTGCAAATGGTTATTTGTGTGCACAGAAATAAGTCTTGCTCTTCAATGCAATGCAAATACTCCAAATTCCAAATGTTTATCAAACATCACACAGTTAAAAAAAAATATTTATAGAATCCTGGAAATGAAATGTCTATATTCCCCCCATCCTGTTACTTATATTGACATTCATGGGTTGATTTCAGCTGTTCAGTAGCTGCCCTTGTTGTGTGTGTATGTCTGTGAACACAGCTATACAGATTGGTGGATACTCTGGTGCCCTGGCTTATAACCACACCTAAACATAACGGTTAGGAAAAAAGAGAGATTCCCCTACCTCAATGTATATATAAATCATATGTGCTTTGTGGCTGCTACTTCTTTTTTCTTGGGCAGCTGCTCATATTCTCAAAGGAGAGTGCAAAAAAAAAATTGTTCATTCCTCTTTGCTCATACTTTCTTTTACATTTGGGACCCATGCCCCACTGCTGCATAAACATTGTGCTGACTGAGATGCATGTAATAACACACATGAAAGAATGGTAGTTTGGCATCTTTTAAACAAAAGGGCAACATTGTGTGATTCTTGCTCAATGTAAAAATTAAGCAATAGGTTATGACAGGCATATGTTTCTGGGTTATTCTAACATGCTTGGGTGGTATTATAAGGCACAAGGTTGATTGACTTTATCTGCTTCTAAGAAGTGTAATAATCCTCTAAAAATGCACTGTCTCAAGTGGCTTATTGATATTATGCAATGGAATATATGAATAAAAATTATGCAATGACTAGAAATAGGAAAAATGTAGACTTGACTTGAGCATGACAACATTCACAGGTCACAGAAAGCTCTAATTGTGTCTATGGTTCTGAAGACATTTCATTAATGATTATAGGGAAAGAAGAACACAGACCTCAGACTGTTGCCGAATGCATTTTTAGTTAATTATCAACAGGGCTGTGATGACTAAAGGGCTTGATCCTGAAAGGTACTGACCATCTCTTGTCACGTGAGGAGCATCCCCAATTCCTATGGATTTCAATAAAAGCAGATGATGCTCTTAGAAATTGGCAGGATTGAGGTCTGCTATGTTACAGTTGAATAATCAATCATACATGTAATGTAATGTGATAATCAAGGGAGCTGCAGTACAAAGGAGAATATAGTTCATTTAAATACTAACTGGCAAGAAGATTCCTTCAAGTTGCCTGTGCTGCGATGCACAAAACCAGGTGCTTACTCAAACATGCATAGATTTTAAAGCCAAAATGTTGCACGCTAGGGCACAAAGACACTTCCGTGCTATTACTAATAATAAGTAGAGCAAGGGATAGAACTTCTCCCGCTGATTCCTGCACCAGTCCCATAACTTCAGGTCGACCTGTAGAAGTCAGTAGTTGCAGCTGTGTTTGAGTGAAATTAAGGGCCAAACCTGTGGCAGTTAGCCACTGACCCTAGTAGGGGCAGTGTACAGCCACACTACCCCATGGGAAAGGATTGTGAGTCATGGAAGGATGGAACACTACGGTGTACTGGGGGAATCTCACACTCCACCATCCTTTACAGTAGTGTACCCAGCTGGCCCCTAGTTTATCAGGTCTCTCTCACCTCCCCTTTTCTCTCCATTTTGAAGTACTCCACACCTCCAAGATCTTGCAAGGAAGCCTTTGCTGTACTCCCCCAAGGGCAAGCCCTCGTGTGAGCTATTAAGATACGTGGAGGCCCATTGGATGTGCTCCCTCCTTACCTCAGCACCTATGCAGAAAGGTTCTAACCCTTCTGAACAAATCATTCAGCTTCCCTTGAGGTTTCAAGTAACCTGACATTTTAACAAGTCTTTCTCCTTCCCTTCTCCTTCCTTCCTTGCTAGCTTTACTATACTAAAGGATCAAGACACTTTCAAGCTGTACAAATATTAATCTTACATTATTACTTTACTAAAGTGTTCAATTGATTTGAATATTACAATAGCCTAAGGGCTATTCAATACAAAAAATGTGATTACAGAAATAGTACAGCCCATTCCATCATAAAATAGCTTTTATGCATAACTAAAGCGATTGCAGATTATGGGCCTAATCCTGCAAGGACCTGAGCATCTCCTGCTGTGCTGCTTCAATAATCATCCTCTTCAGAAAAGAAGCCGGGGACTCTGAAGCACGAGATTGCACTTGCCACATAAACCACAAAAGACCTCAAAAGGTTTTTCAGGGTTAAGTTTGAGAATAATTGCTACTATGACATCAGCATGTTTTTGGATACATTTTTATTCTTTACCAACATTTATTCTACATAATATGTATCTCCTTGTCTCAGCACAATAGCTTAGAATGGTACATGTCCATGTGCACATACACTATTGTCTTTTTTTCATACATTATGGGTTAGATTCCCAGCTGCTCCCAGTAAGTGCTGGGTACAGCAGAGAAAAGGATAAGAGGTGGTGCAAAGAAACTATTTGTGGCTCTCCTATCATGGGGCTGATTCCACGTTGGCTTGGTCCTCTTAGTGTACTTACACTTCAAAGTAGGTCTAAACTATGTCACCAGCTAGTGTTCGTAGGATCCATTTCAGCAGCTGGGAATTGGCAGAATGGAAGGATATTGTGGCCATATCCCCTTTAGAATGAAAAGGATAACATGGAGCTAGCACAGCTGTATCTGTGACACTTCACACTAGCAGACTCCTTAGCCGGCTGGGTCTTCTGTATGTACTGGTCATCCATGGCACTTCACCAGCACAAGAGACATGGAGCACCAGCTAATTTGAAACATTTTCTTTTAAACCGTCTTGCAATTAAAAGACGAAACCTTTACAAAATAGCAAATACCTGAGCAAGTCTGACATCACCATGACTAGAGAGCAGTAATACCCATGTGAAAAAGCCTGTCTATGTGCTGCAGTTGATACACTTATGTTGCTAATGGGAAAGAAGACAATCTCATTAAGGCCAGCATCATAATTTTGTAACCAGACTCTAAGAGAGTCATTATCTGCACAATACTCCATGTTATCCACCCTGAGGAGAGAATATCTTAGTTTCACTCCTGAGTACAAGGCTTTAACATGATGGTTTATGCTGCTGTTCAGCTGGCTACTGAGCTGCCTAATTTTGTATAATTTGACAAACATCACAGAGCAAAATTCTGTGATTTCAGTACAAGGCAACCTGCCATATATTCAAAATATTGTGTTTCTCTTTTTAAATGATACAGAAAATAAAAATGCTGTTAAAAAGATTATATTTTTCTAATTTTTGTGAGAATCATATGAAAACCAGAATAAAAATGCTAGAGAGTTTATAATTTCAAAATCACTTTGCTTTAAAAACATTTCTCTCATTACTATTCATCTATAATAATTTTTACTCGCAAAAGTAAATCTCACCAAACACAATGGGACCACTTGTAAATAAGGCTTGCTTACATCATCTAGATCATAACTTGAGCTACTTTAAATTATTTATCATGCAATTTAATGCTAAGCATGCAAGATGCCTGGGAGAGAAAATGTAACATAATTTATGGTTTCTAGATTTTACAATATTCGTTAGAAGCTCAATAGAATTCAGGCTTTCTGGACTATGTCATTTTGTAGGAAACTACAATGGAATGGTTACACTATAGCTCTCAAGTGGCAAATTGTTTCAAGAGCTCCATGAACGGTCACATTTACACAATCTGATTGGCTACCCTAAAGGCAGAACCAATTTAATTATGCTAATATGCATATAATGTTCAGAAATCTGAACTCACCACTCCAAAACAGAAGTGTATATTGTCTCTTTAAAGAAGCAGGCTTAAAGCTGTCAGGTTTCATGTTAAAAGTGAAGGTTGACAGATTTGTAATGGTCAGATTTAGCAAGCTAGTACCATTCGTAAGTTTCATAATAGTGATTAAACGTTTCATTTGACAATAAATACAGTGCTGAATATAGTGCTAACCTTGATTGAGTATAACATGGCTGTGGAAACATTCCAGAAAACATCTTTATGTAGCATTCATTACAATCTGGAGGAAATTATTTGAAAATTTGCTAATTAAGAGCTCAATATAAAAAACATTTTTTTTGCATTGCCTAATAAAATGGGCCAGTGGATACATAATTTTTTTTCCTGGAGCATGTATTTTACAACTTAAAATCTCCTGGTAGATTTATGACACGTATTACTGGGACGTGCTATTTTATGTCACAATAGTCTATTTAATATGAAGATTTGTTCTTAACATTGAGTAAACAACTGGATGTCTGCATAGGGCAATATCTTACTTCAACTGTTCAGTAGTTTTATTTTTAAAAATGTGTGACAATATCCATTTATTGTCCTTATATGTGGTTAGGTTAGGTACCTAACTGTACATTGAAAAAAAATCAGTTTACTACAAATTTGAAAGATTCCCATTGTTTAAACAAGAAAACAATATTAGCACTCCACAGTACCTTCAATTATTTATTTTTTGGCTAACTGGGTTTGGAAAAGGATACTATAGTTGAAATATGTTAACTGATTGAAACTGCCTTTTATTCCTGGCAATGCCACTGATTTCCTTTGAGGTTTTGGACAAGTCATTTTACCTCTGTTTCTCCATGGGTAAAAGGAAGATAATTGTATCTTCCTTATAGTGAGATTGAAAGGTTTAATTAATGTTTGTAAAACACTTCGAGGTTCTCAGTTGGGAGGTGCAATTTAAGTGCAAGGTGTTGTTATCCCTATCGTTTGTTTTTATGCACACGTTACAGAAGACAGATCAGGGCAGATAAGGATGTGCCAGAGTGGAAGGGAGAAGTCCCTATGGAACTGCTCCAGCTGGTATTAAGTACAACAGCCCTTAGACTGGTCTAAATGGTGTCAAGGGCTATTTCAGCTTCCAGCTGCCCCATAATTGAGGAAACACAGAAAGGGAGTTAAAGCTATCTTCTCCCCCCGGCCTCATCAGCTGCACTGAGGATAAGTCTTACACTACAATCTGAAATGGGATGGTGGCTTGGGTAGATATACCCATGCTAACTTTTCCCATGGTAGAATGTAAAAACAATGTAGGTGCAGGCTTCAGCTTGAATTAGTAGTGCAAGTAAGTACCCAGGGCCTCCAACATGCTTGTACAGCCTGTGCTGAGGCCCACACCTTTTTAGCTACTCCGCTACTTTTAGTCAAGCTAGCGCAGGTAGAGCTAGCACAGGGATTGCCTGAGTGGCAATCAGACCCGAAGTTTCTGTTTGACATACTATATATACTTTAGTATATAGCATACGATGTAACATACTTATATATGTTTTTAAGAAGGCATTTGTCTATTTATACATTTTATAATAGATAATTGTATAATTATATGTCTTTAAGAAGTTATTCTTAGGAATACAAAATAGAGGGCTCATATCATTGCATGTAATACCTGCGTAGGATTTTGCATCTTCAAAGGGAAGATGGGACATCTCAGCTCCCATGGTTTCAGTTTTGTGTATGAAGTGGTAGTTCCACATTCAATCTATTGCTCATAATGCAACTGTGCTGAAATTATACCGAGAGCCATCCTACTGCCTTCTATGAGGCCTGAGTCATGAAACCATCTCGTTACAGGAAACCTCTTAAGCACACACTTAAATTTAATCATGAGCTCAAGTTCCATTGCAGTTAGATTGTCCTTGGGACACAGACTTGTCCTATTTATGCCTGCAAAGCATCTGGCACACTTTTGGGTGGTGTAAATATATATAACATAGCTCCTATGAATCCTGAATTGAAAATTACAGCAGCAAGGTGATGATGTGATTCACAAATAGTTTCCCTACGTTTCTTGTCTTCTGAAGAGCCATGGACATGTTTAAATGTTACTGTTTACTACAGAAGGCACCCATCACGGCATTTGTGCTGTAAGCATTGTGCATATTTTGTCATGCACATACTGTCAGAGCAGGTTGAGTTGTGGAGTGGCTGCTAATACTATTCATGTAGCTCAACAGTCTAGCCTAAACTATAGTATTCCTTATTCTGAGAAATTTCAGGCTATATGATAGCAAAAGTAGTAAAAAGAAACAATTTTCATCTTCTCATCCTATTATCCATAGAGATAAGATGTAGTTCTGTGGCAAACACAGATGATAGAAACCCTCAGTGCTATTATCTGGTTGTTCAGTTTATTGTGTGTCAGCTCTGCTGTATGGTCCAGGGGATACAACATAACACTAGGAATCAAAACACTGATCTTATTGACTGTTCTTTTACTGACACTGTGAACTTGGGTAATTCACATACAGGAATATAGCAACTGCCGTTCCAGATTAGCCAGTGACTCCTCTAATACAGAACCATGTCTCCAGTACTGTTGCATGAGGAAGTAAGAAGAAATTCTATAATGGATAATTATGCTCTAACCAAATAAGAGAAATTTTTTTAACCTCTGTCAGTTAAAAGAGGGATTACACTCTGAAATTTGAGAGTTTATACCCCTTTTAATTTAATGTAATTTTGGATGGCTGCATTATCCATATAAATATCTAATCCTTCTTTCAACCGTACTGTGCTGTTGGCCTCAGTGCTAACTATGGAAAAGAACTGTACACAATTTATTTGCCTTTATTATTTTATAACATACTGATTTCTTGTTCATGTATTGGGAGGCGATGTGGCCTAGTGGATAGAACACTGTGTTGTGACTTAAGAGACCTGGATTCTGTGCCTAGCTTTGTTGCTGGCCTGATGGTTGAACTTGGGCAAGTCACTTGTCTGCCCATCTGTAAAATGGAGATAATGGTACTGATCTCCACTGTAAACTGCTTTGAAAGCCACAAATTAAAAGTGCTAGATAAGAACTAGGTATTTTATTATTTTATTATAAGAAATGGTAAATAAGCTAACACAATTTACCTTCTCTGTACTATTAATTATTTGGTATACTTGGTCATATCCCCCTTTTCTGTCTCCTGCAAGCTAAACAGTATAATAATTTTATAATAATAATTTTCTAATAATTTTCACTGCCAACCTCTGTTCCCCGCCTTCCATTTTTGTTACATGCATCTTGAGAAATGGTAACCAGGGCTGAACACAGTATTTCAGGGTAGAACATACACAAGAAGATCCAAGAGGAGAAGTTGCAGCATCCATTCAACTTAGGCCCTTATCAGCATTTGTTTGTACATGATAGATGCAATATGTATCACATCACTGTTGGACTCCTGTTTTCAGTTAAAATCTTTCTGACGTTTTCCTGTTTTAACTTCTTTAGCACTCTGCTAATCTTCCTACATGCTCCAAAGCAGTGCTGCAACTGTAGTTCCAGTCACTTCTTTGTCTAGTGAGTCTTATTCCTGTTTGAAGCACACAAAATACACACAGATATTTTCTGTAAACTCAGCACTTTTGTGCCATCCATTTTGCAATGAATATCAGCACACCCACTGACTTTTCTCTCTCTTTCTATTTTGCATTTTAGTCAGGGCACACTAGCAATAAACTTCACAGACATGCTGAGCACACTAATATTTCCTTAACGCTTATATTATTTCTTGTCCTCCTCTTCTGTGTGGAGTCAAAGTGCTCATCAGCACCTGCTGTGCAAAGATTTATATTCATTGAGATGCCCATAATCACCTGGAAAGGAGTTTATGAAATAATAAAAAAAAATGGATAGGAAATTCTCTTCACATCCTTTATTTTCCTCTTCTAGCTTGATTTTTAGTTTGTATTGTTACTTATAAAATGTGTAAGACACTCTTCATTGTTCTAGCATGAAGCCATTTATATAATTTAAAACAAACAATATAATGTTCTCTTAAACAAGGAAGCAAACTTATTTTACCAACCCAACTTCCACTGACACTCCCTTTGAAAACACACACTGTAGAAAATATTTCCCAAAGGGATCCAAGGAATCATTGTCAGGGAAAAACCTGATCAAAGAGACACAAATGGCACTCTGGAAGAACGCCACTGCCAAGGGATTCCAGAGTGAAGAACCTATTGCTGAGAACACTCCAGGACAAACCTCCATGAGTACCATTGTGGAGACAAATACTGGAAGTTTCCAGACAAGTAAAACTGCCATGATGGGATATGCTATAGAGTAAACTCTGAGATAACCGGATCCTAGCATATTTACAGAAGGACTTCATGGATGTAGAAATGCCCTTCAACCACAAGTGAAATGGCAATCAATGAAGGATTAGTGTAATGTTCCCTTGTCTGTCTTGTCTATCTAAAAGGCACAAAGGCATACTCTGCACTAGTGGTCTTCAGGGATAGATGAGCATGATACAATAGCCTGTCTTGAAAGTGTCAAGATTATTGATGACTCTGGGCAAGTCCATGTCAGAGGAAGGCATACAATCTCTTGAACAGCTGAAGGTAGCAAAAGGCATTTCTAGCTACTACTGCTACATGTAACTCTAGGGGGGAGATTCTCATAGGACCTCTGGGTCACAAATTAACAAATGACATTGTTTTAATGTATATTTCATGTATGTATTTATATATTTAGTTGTATTACCTTCTCTGGGGAAGCAGATAACAGCTAACTGACAAGCAGCAAGATACACTACAACAGAAAAGTTTCATAGGCCTACTTTGCTAAGAAGGCAATCACTTCAATCTGTAAAGGCCATAGATTTGATCTATAATACTTTGTAATAATATAATATAATTTGATCATAGTACTTATTTGATCTACTTTGTAATAATGAGGCCAGCCTTGCTAAATTTGAACCTGGGGTTCTGGGTGGACTAGGCAAGCTAAAACTGAGGCTTAGGTCACTAAAATATTCTCTCCCTCAAAACAAGTACTTTCTCCTCACTCTGAAGCTCTGCTGTGCCACAGCATGACAGAAAAACACACAGCAAAATACTACATGACAAGCAGCCAATGGTATTGCCATTTTTTTTAAAGAAAGTAACTATAGGTACGGCAATTAAATAGTGCTAGTATTGTATCTCTGTGCATACACAATGAGCCACTTGTGAGCATAACCATGCAAGTCAACAGCCATTTTGCCTGAATAAGGACTGCAGGTTTTGGCAGTCTAATCAACATGCAAGTTCAGTAGGCTATTTAGAAAAACATTTACCTTCCCTTATTTTCTGTTGATAATCCGTTGTCTTAATTGTTTTAATGTTTTTTTTCTGTTGCCAAAGCCTCATTTTTGTAACATTTTTCTTCAGACTCCTTTGTCATTTTCTCCTTCAGTGCATTAAGATGCAATTATGTACTTTGGCTAATTGTTGGTTGCTTAATGTCAAAATGCATAATGTGTCTGAAATGTCTTGAACAATTTTTCTCACACAAAATTATATATGGCACAGTATATCAGTTCAGAGGGTCTGAGAGCCCTTCAGTATGTATCATGCCAGATATTTACCTACAAATTAATTATTCTGATAGAACTTACATTGTCTTTTGGTATAGAGTTATAGTTATAGGCATTTAAAATTCATGAAGAGTTTCTACTATACATATTTGTTTCTGGGGGCCTTTACAGACAGGGTTTATTTACTCTCAGACTCTAAATTCACCATGTCATTTTAACACGTTCTTGGGGACTGACAAAGCAGGAAATACTTTTATAGACTAATGTAACTGGACACAGAGAAGTGCCAAAGAGTATTAGGAGAATAGAAATCCATTCTTCTTCACGGTTGAATTTACCCTTTTCCAGAGACAGAATTTATTTGCATATTTTATTTCCAATCTATTTGAGTTACAGAGAGGAAGGTTAAAATTAAATAAATGCCATGATTAAATGATAGACATAGCAATGGCACACCTGGTTGCCTATCATACATATGCTTTCCAATAACAGAAAAAAAATCAGGAAGTTTGATTTTTTCATGGTTGAGAATATACTTGCCTTGGAAAAATTCAGTGCAATTATATGTAAAAGAGATTTTTTAAAGGTGTTTATCTTTAAAAAGCTATCTTTATCTTTAAAAAGATAAATATCTTTTACATAAAATTGCACTTAATTTTTGAAAATATGGGCAGAAGTAATCTTAATTTTGGCATTTCCTATTTTTTGGGTGCTTGACTTTGTAAACTTAATGTTCTTTGATATAGCATGTGTATGTATTATAATGGGCGAGACAGCTAGTGTGTGATAGACTACATGGTTATTTAGGGTGTAATGAAGGACATTGGAAGTTGCACCAAACCTTACTGTAGTTGTTCCTTTTAAAAGGAAGCCCCCTATAGACCAGAAAGCAATGTATTTGGTTTGTTTTTTTGGAGCGGTGGATCATTAAATAGCAGCAGGATTTTCCGACTCTCAACTGAGTGCCTCCTTTACGTAAGGTAATTAGATGCTGATGAGCCTAAGCCTAATCAGAGCCTTATAAAAGGTACTGTATTTATGATAAAGAATGCTAGGAATTTGCTGACTAGAAGCTAGGGCAAGGAGCTTTGGAGACGTAGAAGTGTCCTTGCTGATGGTGATGTGTTTGTTTCTATTTTAAAAATTGCTAAGGTTCATGAAAGGAATGTGGCCAGAGACTCTGTTAGTCTGGTAGTTTAGTTGAACAACATCCCTCCCTGTAAATAAAAAGCAACCCCCTCCCAAAGAAGATACATTTGTTTAACTGGTGAGCTTTCATTTGAGCTAGTTAGACCTTTGAACTGCATAATACTTATCAGTTGTATTATGAAAATCTTAATGGGCAGAATATATCGAAACTGTACAGAAAGTGTACCATGCTGACATTTTATTATTTTCCCAACCAAACCATGATGGCACACACTGTGCAATATTTCCCAGTGTTCCCACTCCCGCAGTCTTTATGCAGAAAAAAATAAACACAATGTGGACTTTAATGACAGCTTTCTATGCAAAAAGAATTTGGGCCACTGTATACAGTAATGACTAAAACTGAAGCTAAAGGGGAGCATGAGAAAATTGTTTGAGATAGATGAATTTGTCACAAGATATCTATTTAATTCTGTTTTTTCTCATAAAAGACGTGCCTATTACAATTGTTTCTGTACCAGCTGTAGCTTCATCATGGTCTTGAAGGATAGACATATGTAGAATACATTGCAGTAATCCATTCTGCATATGACAAAGGCATGGATTATAGGATCAAGGTTCATATGTAATAAAAGTAGGCACAAAACTCAAGTTAAATATAGATTTGGGAAGAACTCCTGGCCACTAAGGACTCCAGGAGCAACTGGGGATCTCTATAACTCCATTAGCAAAGGGCGGGCAAACGCCTTCATCTGTAGGGGAAAAACATCCCACAGTGTACTCTGTCTACTATTCTCAAATGCCCAGCATCACATCTCTTTTCTCCAGCTTAAACAGTTAGCTCTCAGCCAGTTTGCTTTCATTCAAGTCTGTAGTTTGGCCGGATGCTGACAAAGCACTAACTCCACATAACCTGGATTGTTTGGCAGCAAACAATCATGAAACAAAACAGTATGTATTGTGTAATAATTTTTTCTGCTAAAGCAACTAGTTAATGTACCCAACATAAATATAACCGTAGTCACAGTAAGACAAAAAGGTTACTTTTAAAATGTCAGATAGAAAGGGTAGAATTTTCAACATTTTGTCTAAATGTTGTCTAGCCTGATGTCTACCTTTTTAAATTCTTTTCCCTTTTTTTTATAATTTCTTTAGTAGGTTCAAATTTGGAATCCTCTAAACTTTTCTCCTCTTATACTTGAGCTCCCATCTCTTTTTCTGCTGCTCATTCTCTATCCAGAATTGTTTTCCTCTCTTGTGTTTTACTTTCTCATTAAGACTGTCTTGGATCTCTCCATAGTGACCCTTCATGTTTGGTTGGCAGACTGGATTTCACTATGTTGCTTCTAATCTGCTCCAAGTACAAAATATTGATATTGTAAAAATCAATATTGCACTAGGCAGAGCAGAACAGCAGCTGTGTAGTAAAGACAAACCGGCTGGTCCAAATCACAGATAAGCCTCAAGAAATCCTGACAAGAACGTATCCTCACAGGCAGACCCTATATTTACAATATATAATTCAGTCTTAAAACAGCCATATAGATGCCTGCACTGGCAAAGAGAGCACTAAACCAGGAATAAAGGCATTTTCAAAACAACACTTTTGGCCAAAACAATAGCACTGACATGTCACCTTCAGCTTTTCAAAATTCCTTAATATACTTTCTTGAGAACTGTGGGTGTTGCCTTGGAAATAGCCCTTTTGAGGATAACATCATGAATTTAAGCAGTTTACTTCATAATAATGCCAGGTAGTGGTAGCTTGGCAGTTTGAGAATCAGCTGTACCGTTTTTACTATTTAAAAAAAAAAGCGTTAGTGCCTAGAAAGAATCCTGAATTTGGAATACACAATCGTTTCTCATTTGGACAATTTTTACAGTTGAACATTCCTTTTTTGTTAGGCCGGAAATAGCTCTGCCATTGTATTGTAGTCAAGGAAATATTCTCGTTTTAAAGAGAGAATCACAAATCATCATCATCATGGCAAATCCCAAAGGGACATGGCCTCCTTTCAAATCAAGTTCCACCAGCTCAATCTCTGGCAAGTTGCTTCGGGCGGCCTGATTGTGTATTCAGTCTATGTCCGTCACTGGCAATCTTGTCATGCCACTAAAGCTTTTGGCTCCCACATGATCGTTGGCCATGTAACAAAATTCCTTGGTGTACACACTTTGGAATTTGTTGCTCTACCATTCCAATATTATGTCCATACCAAGATAGCTGCTAAAATTGAAAGTGGTTGCTAGATTTGGCTTTGAATAGCCTTGTTTCTGATCTTGTCCTGCCACTTGATATGGAGCCCCTGATGAAGATGAATGACAAGAATAGAAAACATCAGTCCAGTGTTCTTCACACTTCCTCAGTGCCCAAGTTTCACTTCCATAAAACAGAATTGATATAATTGAAATTCTATAGATCTGCAGCTTTGTAGCCATATTGATGTCAGGACATCTCTACAGAGGCCACCACAGGGCCCCAAACGTGGCAGCAGCTGCTGCTTCTGTGAGTCTCCACATCTTTCAAGCATTCCCCAGCATTGTCTCTGATGCTGCCCAAATATTTGACAGATACCATCTGATCAATGTCCTGAATTGTTCTTGTCTGAATTGGAATTGATCTGTAGTTAACGGTGGATAATCTATGTGGGATCATTGATAAGTGATATAGGAGCTAACTGTGGATTTCTCATATTGTCCTGATGTATAAATCAGTTTTTTCAAATACTACCTATTATTTCACTCATGTAGGTTTATAAAGCAGTTGATAATACTGCTAAGTATATTATTTAAATGAAAAGTATTGTTTGTTTATTTTCTGTTTATCTGTGTGTGTTTCTTTTTTCAAACATATGGCATATCCTCCAAACACTGCTGAGCACAATGACATAGTGCCTCTACGACTTGTTCCCAGATCATGCCCATTTTGGTGGTCCCAAAATCCACAAATGTGTTTGAATGGGCCCATATCTTTATATTAAAGAGAGGAATTTTATCTGAAATACAGATTCTTTCCTGGGGGCTAAGTGGTACAATGTGTTAATGAAATAGTTATTCAACACCTGAAGATCTGGGTTCAATTCTCTATCAAATCAACATTGAAAAACATTATAGAGGAAAATGTAACAGCCAAAATTAAGCTGGATTTGAGAGCAAGATACATGATCAAGTGTAAGGAAAGTCCTTCTAATTGAAGACAGCTAGTTAAATTATAAGCAAATAACATGAAGTGATTTGGGGATTTTTTTGGGGTGAGGAGGATTACCAACCAGAAATACAACCATAGGAGCCAAAAGCAAATAATCTATCTTTTTGTCATATAAATTTTGTCTCAAGAAATTATGTTCTGTATATATAAAGCATATGGATTAGGGGGGACCATTATTGATATTATTTAACATCAATATGTCGAAATTCCAATAGTTCATCTGAGAGGTGCCATGTCAGGTACCATTAGAAAGATTATAATTTGCAAAGTATGATGGTAGTGTTTATGTTCATGTGTTATATGGGTATTGGGAGTTATGGATATGTTTGTATCTGTATTTCAACTTGTGCTGTGTTTCTGGGCAACACTCCAGACAGGATGGCTGCCGCACTAGCCTGCTTAATGGCCCATTAAGGAAACTCACAGGTACAATGGGCCCAGGGGGAGAACCAGGGATACACCTGCTTAGTCACCAGGACTAACTCATGTGACCCTGGACTCCATCTCCATCTTATTTCTGTAAGTTTCCACGAGCAGCATGGAAAAGGCCAAAGGACATAAAAAGCAGCTGGACCATATCCATTTTATCGTCAGTCAGTCATCATCAGCCTTCACCTACCTCTGGATCAACTTCTCCACAGCTGAAGCTGTGAATCAAAGGACTGAGACCCATCCAAGTACTGGATGTATGCCAGAGGGACTATACAAGCCTGCAAATGCCACAATTCTACTGGACACCTGATATATATGGACTTTCCAATCATTTGTATGTATGCGATTACTTTAATCATTTAACATTTCTCTTATAGTTTGTTTCTTTCTGTTTATAATAAACCTCTAGTTTTAGAGGGGTAGCCATGTTAGTCTGTATACAGCAAAAATGACTGTCCTGCAGCACCTTAAAGACCAACAAAGTGGGTTGCAGCCCATGAAAGCTTATGCCCACAGAAATTTGTTAGTCTTTAA
Organism: Mesoclemmys tuberculata; assembly: GCA_007922155.1. NCBI lineage: Eukaryota > Metazoa > Chordata > Testudines > Chelidae > Mesoclemmys > Mesoclemmys tuberculata. The sequence goes on from ML675646.1 coordinate 37,588,178, forward strand.
GGTGCTACAGAACTCTCGTTGTTTTTCCTCTAGGTTTAGTTACCAAAGGATTGGCTGGCAGCATGGTATTTTGGGTAACATCCAAACTTATAGTGATCTGGTACTGTGGCTGACTCTTTGGGGTTAGGGGAACCTTTTTGGTAAAGAGCATAAAGTTTTAAATAACTTCTCTCTGTACTGGACCTAATGGCAGATTGAGAGCCAGAGACTGAAGTGCAGTAAAGGGGGCTGCATATATTTTTGTGTTAGCTTCTTGATAACCAATGTGGGGAATCAGAAGCATTGTTTGTGGTTGGTTGAGAAGTCTGACTTCAGTGTCACCCACCAGTGCTGGCAGAATCTCCGTTCTTTTTGCAGCTTGCCCTGAGCTTGGCATTTTCAGGTGGTCTACCCTAGGCACAGACGGGTCACAGAATGTTCTTTCTAACCTCCTGAATCAAGTGGGTGATTTGAATTTTTCACCCATTTGATTCTTTCTGAAGGAGACACGCAAAACAAACTCAGAATGCAGGGTTTTGGAGTAAGTGGCTTATTGCAAAGTGATGCTTTCTTGGTGTCCTAGAGGACCTATTCTTGTTACAGTTATTTATCATCTATGTACATTTGGACAAATGTCACTTGGTAACATGTAAAAGGATAAAGGAAACTTCCATGATGTTGACGTGACACCACTATATTAAATATAACAATAATGCATCTTTCATACATAAATATAGCCAAACATTTTTGAAACACCTCTTCATCTTTAAAGTGACTGTGATATTTTGAATGCTAGACAATGTGATTTAAAATATCACATGGTCAGAAAGTCTTACATATGTGACACAAAAAGAGACTACAAGTTTCTGAATTATTTCTAAGCATTTCTCTTCACAGTGTATTTAGAGTTTTTTACTTCCAAAGTGAGTTACATTGGCTATAAATAGAACTGCAGATTTGTCATCATTTTTTATCAAAAATCATGGAGTCACAAATCACAGAGGGGCACCCAGCTACGCACAGCAGCACCTTACACCCCAGCACCCTAATCCTATAAGGAGGAAAGGGAGCTGTAGCGTGAGCCTGCCCCACGCTCACCTCACAGCAGAAGATCTCCTGTCCCATGAGGTTCAGACTGGGGTTTTGAGAGCAAGGCTGGGAGAGGACAGTGGCAGCTCCTGTCTCTGACTGGGCTGGGTCCAGGCATTGCAAACCTCTCTGATTTGGCCCTGGTGTCCTGTGTCACGGCAGAGGGGCAGCCAGGCCAAATCTAAATGAGCGGTGCAACTTCAGAGTGAGAAGCCAGCCCCATGGGACACAGAAGCTGTTGCTTTGTGGGGAGCATGATGGCAAGGGGGACTAGCTCTTCCACACCAGGTCAGGGCTGGGTGTGAGCCTGAGCCTTTCTGTATGGAAGTCATGAACAAACAGAAAAATCATGGGCCCTGTGACTTTTTCACCACCGTAACAATCCTGCAGCCCTAGTTATAAACATGTCTCAACAGCAGTGATGAAAATACATTTTAATAAAATGTCTAATCGATGCTATAAAATCAATTATGAGTACTGTGGTAAAGTTGACTCATTTATAGATTCTCACACCAAAGACAGGGCTTATTTCTTCAGCTGGTACGCTGCTTTTACATCTTTGGGACTACTCTGACTTCAGCAGAATTACTGCTGATTCATACTAGTGTGTGGGGGCGGGGGAGAAGCAGATCCATTTTCTTTGCAATCATTATGGCTCAGTTCAGCAAAGTATTTAAAAATGTGCCTAGCTCTAAGCACATGAGTAGTTTCTGAGACACATCACACTTGCTTATATACCCTTCTGAAATGGGATCTATTGATTAATATTAATGAAACTGAGACTATTACAGATAATTTTGTATGTCCATCTTAAATACTTGCACCCTTGCTTTTCCTAAATTCTATTTTAAAGCCATCTTTGCTAACACGGTAAAGGCCCAGTTTTCTAAAATTTTATTTACATGCCAAGACCACCACCCCTTCCACTCCCCACCCATACAAAGAAACAAATGTAGGAATTGAAGATTGTACCAATGCAAATGCCTGATGAATTTCATGGCTTCATGAACCTCTTGAAAGCTTTTGGAAACCTCTTGATTCTGATTATATTTAGTATTCTGGCCAACATCTCATGAGTTTGTTTTCCTAAACACTATTTCGATGTTCACTAACTGTAACTCCACCAACATCATTTCCATGAGAAATGAGAGCAGGAGGAAAATACTATTAATACCAGGCCTCTGCAATTTGAACAATCTTACGGCAGTCATAATTTATAGTAGAATGCCTCAAGTGGTCAAAACAAGCCAGGGAATTTTGGCTAGATTGAAAATGAGGTTGAGTGATATAGCTCAAGACATTTTTAATTGATTTGGCTTTTTTTTTTTTTTACAATTTATAACTAGTATTGTATTTTATTTTAAAAATAAATCTTGGGGAAAAAACTCAAAATTGTATTTGATAATTAAATGATAAAGTTATTAACTCTAGCTAGTATTAACAATGGGTGAAATCTTGCCCCCATTGAAGTCAATGAGAGTTTTGCTATTATCTTCGTTGTACTAGGATTTCACCCAGTATATTTTAACCAAGCACTTCATAGTGAAAGCCTGGCCCTGAATCTTAAGGAAAAGTATTTAAAAGTTTTTTCTTCTTAGCTTGGCCCTTGAAATTTCAGGTAGAAAGACCAAAAGTATCTAACTATACAGAGGCAAGAGTTAGGCTCCTCTACTTAACTTTGAGGTTTTTGAAGGTTTATTTTTTAGGTTAATCTACTTGTACAAGGACTCATTAAATTTTCAGCTAAGTGGGTAAAGGGCTAAGTGCGAATGAAACATGATAATCTTCCTTCAAAATTGGGGATAAAAATTTCAAATGGAAAAAAGTCTGAAAACTGGCCTTTGAGCAAAGTCCTAACGATTATCTGCACTGCAGCCTAGATCAAATTCAGGTTAGGTAATTTGCTACATAAATGCATGTAGCTTCAGCTGAAGCTGCTTTTCTTAATTTTCTCTAAAATATATATTCAGGGAGAGGTACATCTTGTTCATTCAGGATAGTTTATGAAAATTAGATGGGAAAGCTCTTTCCTCTCTTTTCAGTCTACATTATGTGAAAATCTGACTTCTGTGGAAGACTTCCCTTAGGAATCAGTCCTTTAAAGTAATAGAAATTTTAGTGTGATCTTAGCATTTTACTTTTCCTGACGTGTTCTTTTCTGCAGTTTGGATTTTTTTCAGCATTTGAGTCTCTGTGCCATATCGTGAACTTGATTAATCTCAGTCATGCTTGTTGTGAAAAGTCAGACAGTTACTGTAAATTGTGGGCACTTTAAGAATCTGAAATATTCACCAGTATGTGCTATTTTATTCTGTATTAAGAATAAAGTGGGGATTGGAATCCTGAAGCAATTTGAATGTTTTAAGTCTGATTAATTTATATTTCTTTAAGGGACAAACTAGATGGCTTGAGCATTAGGGACTGTAAATTCTGTGTTTAGTACTTAAAAGTAAGGTTCATTACCTTCCTAGCTAGGCCTCCAAGACTAAATGGCAACAGTGGATCCTTTCTAACTTATCATACTATGATGATTTCATGATAATCCTATTTCTTACTTAAATATCTAGTGGCTAAAAAGAGCTAAATAATACCAGGACAAACAATATCCTAAATATCACAGGATGAGTGCCCTAAACTAGCTAAGATAGAAGCTAACTGTGTGAAGGCAGTTCTATACATAGGTTAGTATTTTTGCACGTTAATGTTTTTGTAAAACTTTTTAATTTTAGTTTAAGTGAATTCTGTGCTTGTAAAAGGTACCAAATTTATGGCTTTGAGCACCAAATTTACTTGGATCCAGTATGTGGGCTACAGCAGCAGCAAACGTTTTCCATATGTTGATACCCAAGTGAGCCTCAACCCTGATCTAGATGGACTAATTTTCCAGGTGAGAAGGTAGTGCAGTTTCCAAAGCCATTCAGTCCTTTGCTTACCTAATGAGCCTGCCACAGCAGGCCATAGAGTCAATTACTTTGTGGTGGATTTGGTAAGATTTAAATAATTCTTGGACTATTAAAAACACTTGTAGTTATGGAAATTAGATAAATATAATCAAATATCTTCTTTTTAGATATAGGCTGGCTTCTTATAGAGGCCAGGAAGAATTTTTCCCCCATTAAAAAGCTCTACTAGTTGTATAATGGGAAGTTTCTCCTTCTGAAGTATCAGGTATCAGCCAACACTAGAGGAAGCCTAGCAAACTAGATGGTATCAGTGCTCTGATTTGGTACAGTAAATCCTGCATTCCAATAGGGTTTTTTTTATTCTGTTTATGAATTCAGGAGGGAAGACTCCTTAATTAGAGCTTAGATCACCCCATGGGTCTGAGGAAATCAGCTTTTTAGATAAAGTGAAGAGAAAATGGCCATCCCTTCCCCCACTCTCTCATACTCCCTTTACCACTGCCTCTCTCCCAGCTCCACAATAGGAGTATTTAACCTCATCATCGCAATGAAAGATCACATTCATGTGGAAAAATATCCCTGCAGTCTATTGCATTGTTCCTGATAAATTGCTGGCTTTCCAGTCAAGTAAACTGTATCATTGATAACTGCTGGACACATGTGCTCCAACAATGCTGATTTCTGACTCTGTCCCTCTTTTCATTCTCTCAGTAGTGAACTTCTTTACAATTATTTTGTTTTATTAGTCCTCTGCTCTGTCCTTCTGCATACCCTGGCACACAGGGAAGTTCTTCCTCCAAATCGCTTGCACTTCTTACTTTTGCTTGTCTGATTCCTTTTTGATTTAGTCAAACATGCAGCTAACACTGGAGCGTGACTAAATCTTAGATTTCCTGTTCTTTGCTTGCTGCCCTCCTGAATCCTGTTTTACAATATGGGTTCAATTTACACAGGTTAGGGTATGTGTAATGTTGAAGGGTTCGTGGCCAGCGTTCTCTGGAAATGCCTCGAATACCCAGTGATAATGCAGTGATATGCACAGACTTAACCATCAACATACACACACATCTGGATTAAAAAAAACCAACAACATTAAGATATTGAGTCAAATGTTTCCTTTAGAAATGCCATTGATTTCAATGGGAGATGAACATGTATATCAGAGGAAGAACTTTTTTTTTAAGCAATAGCAATAACAAAAGCAGCGTATGGACTTCCCAAGCGATTACTGGTTAGCTGGAGTTAGATAGGCTAAACATTTTTCACCCTCTTTAAAAAAAAAAATAAAAATAAAAAAGCCTACACATTCCTATAAATTTCATTATGCTGTTTTACTTCTATCACCAATTAATCTGATTTGCCTATTAGTACTCATGTTATTGCATTCAAAAAGTCATCCTCCAAAATAGGGAATTAAATCATTGTTTTTTACATTCCTTTTCATTAAATTTTATTTTCCCCTTTGGTGAAGAAGTCAAAAATACTAAGTCATAATTTTATATACTTTTCCTTTTTATATATTATTTCTGAATGGCGCCACAAACTTTAGGGTGTGTGTGTGTGTGTGTGTATATATACATACGCTTATATTATAAATCAGACTGAATATTGATAATTTGTCAAGATATCTTAATGAAATATCTTTTTTTTTTTTTGGCTGATACACATTCAGTTTTAAAACATGGGAAAGAGGCTAATTACTGGGTGTGCTTTTATGAATGTCTTCCTTTTTTGTTCTGCAGTTGCAGAGATAGCCTGCTAGAGAAAAGCTGATGAATCTCAATTGTACAAGGTTCTCAAAGATTAATATTCTCTTTGTGATTTGTGCTGTTTACAATATCGCTAAAATATTAAAACATATTACTTAGAAAGATATAAGGTAAGTTTTTTAGAGTAGACTAGTCCAATCCATTTGTGTTCAATCTAGAAGGACCATCTATTTGAACTTAATTCCTGCGTGTTAATTACGGTACTTATGAAATATTCCTTAGTATTAGTCTTGAAGACCTTGGTTCTTACTCAGCACTTGTTCCAGCAAAACAATGAAGTCAGTGGGAGTTCTGCCAGTGTAGGGCTATGAGTGCAGGATTGATTCTGTGAGTTCAGCTGAGCAGCAGTAAAGATTTGCTCAATTGAGCCTAGAACTCGACTCTTCAAATCCACCCCAGCAAGTAGCGTAGCACTGCGTCAACGGGAGGGCATTTCACGTTGGTGCAGCGCAGTGGCGATGCAGCAGTAAGTAGATGTTAGGAAGTTTACTGTATGTAGCTTGCGTATCTCCTGTCGACTGCCACCAAAATCCATGGCCAGTGTAGAACAGGCCTAAGAATTTTGCAATAACTGCGTAAGGATGTTAGTATTTGGCCTATTTTTTATTTGTATCTAACGACTGTTGTTTGTTTATTACTATATATCAGTTGTGAAGTACTTCTACTTACTCTTCAAGCCATTACACTCATCCACTGCAATTCAGGTGTGTGCAGGCCAAGTGCACCAGGGTCACAGGCTTATCCTTTATTGGTACTCATCAAGGCAGCACATGGTATAAAGGGCAGACTCCCCTCAGTTCCTTTTTACCAGTCAGTAGTCACAGTACATTGACTTGCTACTGCAAGTTCTCTCTCCTTCTTTACAAAGAAATTATCTTCCTTACTGAAAATAATTAGTTGTATACATTAGTTAGATTATTGTAGATTTTCTTTGTGGGTTTTTTTTCTTCTTGTTTGTTTTGAAGCTTCAGTCCCCTCTTATTATTGGTGTGCCAACATCTGGTACTAGGGTATGTCTCACTCTGCAGGGTTTAAGCCTTGTGGCAGCTGTAGGAAATCGATGCTGGCGGGTGACGCTCCATTCCCCCTGTCTAACGTGCATTGGCAAGGGTCACATTAGAGACCTCTGCCAGATTTTCAGGGACTTCAAGCCCAAAGACAAAAAAGTACAGAGGTAGACTATGCCACATTTTCATGGAGGCTGTCCTGTATCCACTTTTGGAACCATCCTGCTTGGGGCACACATCAAGTACTTAGGCATTGATGAGGAGTGTCCCTCTGCACATTGCTTCTGAACATCAGCACCAACCCCATCTCCAGTGCTGAGAAAGCTGCACAAGAAGGCAGATTTATCAAAGGAGTAGAGACTTGGCTCCACTAAACAATGGAGGATCCTGGTAAAGTCCACCAGCTTGGAAGGATAGGAAAGGGCGTAATCCATGAGAAGACACACCCTGGTACCAACCGATTCTCACTAAGGGTCCTCAACACCAGCTATGATGCCCCAGTTGTTGATACTGTCTACTTCTGGGCAACTATGGCAGCACCAGGAAAATCTCTTGGCACTGATGACACCAGAGGCCTATGCAGTAGCATGAGACCTAACTGGCATCTTAGTGCCAGAACCCCCCAGTGGTACGGGAGACAGGTCCCCCAGTACCATTGCTCCTCAGGCCCTGGTTATCGACTTATTTGTGGTAATGATAAGCTCTCCGTACTCAGGGGGCTAAATTGTCAGAGCCTCCAGTGCTTTCTCAGCCTATGCAGTTCAACACCCATGGACCTGAACACTGTCTGGCACAGCATCAGCAGGGTCAGGGACCTCCTTAGATTCTGAGGTAAGCTCTTATGCCCCTTGGTCCTCGGATAGAAGGCAGCACTCCCCTTTTCCTTGATTATGCGTGTTGGGGGGAAACTTTTGAGAAAGCAGGTGTAATTGTTGCATAGGCCTTCTTCAGAAAACTGCATGTTTTGGTCTAAAATCTTCTGAGCCACCTGGGATAAGAGAGGTCAGAGTCTATCCCTAATGGTTTACAAGACATAGGATTTTAAATCACATCGTTCTGATTATCAGATGCCTTTTCCTTCCATTTCAACTCTGACCTGATTTTACTGTAAGCAGCAAAACCTGTGCTGCATACTATCAGAAGTCATGTGATATCCATTTTCAAACAATATAAAACATTAATCTCTGAATGGAGGAGACGGTGAAAATGGTGAGGTGGGGAAGAAAAACAAGGCAGTGATTAGGATCATTTTAAAGCATGGCTGTCGGCTGATTTGTTCTATTACTCCTCCGTAGTATATCACCCAAGTTAAAGACAATATTTAGTCCTTGGCTGTAAGTGATTGTGTCCTCAATTTAAGAATCTTTAAAAAACGAGAGATAATTCATAAGTCTCTATATTTTGTTAACTCGTTTTATCCATTACTGCATATAGTATGTTGTGTATATATCAATATAGTATATTGATAGGGCGTGACCTTAGAAGTATCAATCTGCAGAACATTCCTGTAAGGGACTAATTATTATCCCCATTTTACACATGAAAAACTGAATCGCAGAGAGGTTTAATGACTTGCCAAAGAGCATACAGTGAGCTAACAGCAGAACTGGACATAAAGCTTTGGCCTTCCTGAACTCTCAGTCCAATATCTGATCCACTGGACCTTGGGCATGCAGTGATACAAAAGTAACCTTGGGCATGCTGCTTCCTTGAGCATGCAGTGAGACAAACCCGGTTTCAAACAGAAGTTCTAAATCCTTAAAATGCTTTAATTTCCTCAACTAATGTTTATAAAAACAAACATACAACTATTGTAGATATTGCACCATACTCTAGGCAGTGCTAATCCTGCTAGAGAAATATAATTACATTATTGTATATTAAGAAGTAATATAATCTGAGGAGATGGAGAATAATCACATTTTTTTCCAGAATAATTTGTTTATAGACATGAACAGATATGAACCTCTTAATATATACTATATATGTTTCAGTGTGTTTACAGCACCTGTTAGTATGTTACGTTTTATATAAAGGAGAGTTTAAGCTTTTTTTAATATACCACAGGTTTGTTACCATCCAGCAATATTCTGAGAAAGAGTTTAAATTGGATCCTTGAACATGAGAAGTTAGTCCCAGACTCTTCAAGAGAGCTGTTTAATCGAGAGCAGACGGCTAGATGCTTAATTCGTCTTCAGATTGCTCATGTAAGCCTTTTGCCTACATAGTTAAGGGTGACTCACCATCTCTGCATTAAATAGAATTTTTAAAGTGCAATATTTCAGTGGCAGAGGGCTGTAGAAAATCAAACACCAAGTTAATTGAAACATAAACTTTGTCTCACTCTTCCTCAGCCACAAGTGCTATCTCTTTAGTTTTTGAGCTGTTTGAAATAGAATATGTTGTGGAAGTTTTCTTTCCATTTGAAGGTCACTGAAAAAAAATCTTTTGCTAGTGCTGGAAGCCAAATTTAAGGGGGTTCTGAGACTTAAGGTTTGTGGGCCTGATCCAAAGACCACTGTAGTCAATGAAAGTCTTTTCAGTGACTGTAGGCAAAATTGCCAAGGTAGTTCGGAATTAGTGCACTGAGGAAACGTCCAGAGTGGCGGTCAGAACAGGGCATTATGGGATATCTCCTAGAGGCAAATTACATCAATTTACGTTGCACTCTGCCTACACTGACATTCATTCAACCCATAGAATTCAACTTCAGCACTATACCACTTAGGGAGGTGGTTTTATTAAGTTAAATTTTACCGCAGTTTAGGTTGGTGGAACTGATATGCCAGTGGAGACGCATACTTTAGGTGGTCGACATAAGCCATGTTACATTGACCACCATTTGTCAGCATAGACCAGGCCATTGTGAGGCACTGAAAGGAAGATATCAGTCATTGGTTTGGGTTAATTTTATCACTTCCCCAGGTTACTCTAGTTGCTAGCCAGCATCTTTCAATCAGATTCACTTATCCCCCACTGAAAATAATCAGGGAAGAGCTTCCAGCCAGATCCAATAATACAGAAAGTATTCAAAGGAAAAACTCTCTCAATAAATCTCATAAATAATACAACTACAAACTTTCAGAGAATTGTCAAAGGAACCCCTTCATTGTTCTCTTCCTCTTCATGTATATATTGTATAAGTACTGCATTGCGTTCGTGATTTAAATAATAATTTTCCCAGGATGATACGGTGTTTGCAGAAGAGTAGTAGGCACAATCACAAGAACCTCTGCTCAGGAGTGATTAGTGGCACCTCTTAAATTTTTGTACACATAGATGAAATAGATAAAAATAAAAAACAAAAAAAGCCCCACACCCTGTTTTCGTTCTGTGGTACTGGAGATATGAAAGTGCAAACTACCAAAAGATGTGGTCCTGTCTTGTTATCAAGTCAGGGGGATAATGTAAGATATGTAACCCCCTTCCTTCACTGAGTTACTTGAGAACAGGCAACACTC
>ML675646.1:37598395-37630339 GCA_007922155.1 Mesoclemmys tuberculata
CCCGCTGCAATTAAGTTGGTAGGCCCCTAAAGTACAGGGTGCCTACAGATAAATATGCAGAGAACTTTGAACGTGAATAGAAAAAGGGGATATTTTTTCAAGGAGTGGAGGGGGGAAATATGTGAGGAAAAAAAGCACTCATACTATATATTAATAGAAAGACTATTGATTGTAACTAATGCACTGAGGAAATTATTCAAGAACAATTAATTCTAATGTAAAGATTAGCCGTGTATTGTTGCCAAGATCTTTCAGACCTTAGGTTATCTACCGCATAAGAGACAGTCATGTAACTTAAAGTTGACTGTGAGCAGATTCAACTTGCATGGCTGACTGACTTTCCAAATAATTATTAGCACTATCCATACATAAATTGTCATTTGCTATTTATTTGGCTGGATTGTCCATCCTTCCCCCATGTGTGTATCAGGAAGGTGGCCACTTTGGCAATAAGAAGTATGTGCTTAGTAATACCGACTTTCCTATGTATTATAAGACATAGTAAGGCACTGGAGTTTTTTCTTTTAGCATAGGCAAATTATTGATTCTCAGTACAAATATTCTTTCAGAATCTGGCAGAGCACTCAGTTTCTCAAAACTTAAACCATTTCCAAAAAGAGTTCCTCTTACATAACAGCATAACTTTAAGTTGAACAGTTTTCACAATTATGTTGGACAGTGCCCTGGCTCAGATGTGTGTCGTAATACAGGCCACAAACTTAGGGCCTGATTCTGCAAACACTAACTAGAGGGCACAGTGCTTATTGCCAGGAGGGCGTGTCAGTGGGACTGGTTGTAAATACTATTTGCAGTGCACTTTGTGGTGTGTACTAAAGGTTTGAAGTATTGGGTGTAGGGTTCCCAGTGCATACACTGACCTGCATTCCAATACATGTTTGGCCCTTCATCTTCTTTGGCCAGCCCCTAATCTGTCCCTATATCAGAGGTTACTAGGCTGCAGTAAAGGACCATTTCCTCAGTCCCACACCATCTAGAGGGAGCTGTCTGTGTTTCAACCTGTTTATGCCAACAGACCAGGGCACAGAATCAGGCTCCCATTTTCTGGAAGTACTGAAAGCTAAGGCTAGACTCCATTAGCTGAAGTATTTCACTAGCAAGACAAAAAGAAAAAAGTGCCACTTTCCTTATGTCCCTCCTAGCAAAAGCATAGTGTATTTTTCCCTTGTGCAGGATCTCCCAATGATATCAGTTAGGTATTGTCAACTCCAGTTTTGTCAACAAGAGCCCCACAAGGGGATGCATTTAGATTACACTGGTCTCAGATCTATCAAATTTCCTGATACCATAGAGTACCCTGGATCTGCAATGTAGTTCCTTTCCTTAAGATCCTGAGTTGTCAGCAATCAGTTGTGTGCAATACCATTTCCTGCTCCCTTGATCCTGCAACATTAAAGATAAAGACTGGAATTTTTCCACTGACTTGAATGGGAGCGGTATTAAGCCTAACTCACTGCTGTTTCTATGCTATTTTCCAAAATCTCACCTGAATCCATCCCTAGTTCACACAGAATGAGGGAAAAGCGTATCTATAAATGCAGAAATGATTGAAATGTGTAATGCAGCAAGTGATCTGCATTACAATATATAATCCACTGGAACAGATAGTCTGAAATAGGAGAGACATTTCTCAAAGTGGATTCAGTTGCCAAAGTTTATGAAGCACCTTCTTATAAATTAGAGGGGCTCAGTCAATGTCATGAAGTGTAAAAATGACTTACTAAAATTAGAGGATTTATGGTTCGGATTGCCCTAATATTTTTCCTTTTTTGGTTTACAGCTGATCAGGATAACTGAAATATTTAAAATTAATTGAGAATCATATAATGAAATTGTTTCCTATAAATTACATCATTATTTCAGAGATAGTATTTGAGTACAATCAGATGGTCATTAACACAGTGATATGTAATTTTCTATCAAGTATACCTGTTATAGCATAACATATTTAATAGAACACTATAGTTATGAACTATATTCATACTAACACATGCCTGATTTTGTGCCATTTTCTTGAAATGCTAGAAGATAGTTTCTATTTGTTTCTTTCTATCATATATATATATAAGAATCCACATTAATAATTAGGATTGAAAAAACAGTTTGGCTAAACACATATTTAGGGAATGTATTCTAAGACCAGCTCCTTAATGTAGTAGAAGATAGTAAGAGATTTTTCAGGGAAAATCAGCATGTCAGAATCAATAACTGTGATTATCCTGTGGTAACTATGTTTAATGTTCATGGGCCATGTTCTTTAGACTGGATTACTGAGGCAACCATGTGAGTATCTGCTGTGAGAAGATAAAGAGCACCAGTTGAGTGGAGATGGCGGTTTTGCTAAGTAATCTACTTCCTTGACTGCATCCTGTAAAAAGCTAAATTCCTCTGGTAAAATTTCTTTTCACAATGAATGAATCAAATGGAAATACAGCATGAAAAATGAGAATAGGCTCCTGAGGTGATCCAAAAAAAAAAAAAATTCATCCTATTAGCAGTACAGGCACATGAATTCACAAGGCTAGGTACCAACATTTGAAGCTGTACAAATCTTTAATGTATCCTCTTTAATTTATAATACCCTGTTCATATCTTAAACCTTCCATCCCATTCAAAATAAAGGTAGAGAGGCTATTTCCTATTGTTTTATTATGATTATGACAACAGTTTAGAAAATAACATATTGCTTTAGTCTTCCTTTGCTATGCGTGGTGTTTTAAGCCTGGATTAGTGCCAATGTTCTATCATTCTGTGTATGCTGCAGCAGGTTTCACTTTCAACACAAAGATACAGCAAATGTTGCCTTACCTATGCTAATTAAAATGCCTATTATCCTTCATAGTCTGTGTGCCACAGAGCTCAAGGAATGCGTTGTATATCGTTTCAGGCATTTTTTTCTCTATCAAAGCTACAAAACTAACCCCTACATGAAACAGAATGCTCAAATCACAGCGTGCTTGTTTATTTTCCAGTGATTTCAAAACCTTTTGTTGTAGTTTGTCATTTAAAAAACAAACTTTTTTCTGCAAGCCTCTTTTATTATCTCACATAATATTTTATTGTCCCTTTTTAAATATTGTGGATGAGTAATATTGAAGGGAGTGTATCTGGTGTGTGGCTTTCTGTAGACTGAGGACCCGGATTCAACCTGAGACTAAAGAATAAATGCAATACAGTGGAACCCTCTTATAGTGAAGTGTTCTCTTCCACTACTCCATCTCCTTCTACCCCTTCATCCCCCAGACTTCACTATAGGTAAGGGAAGGCCTACTTAGCTAAGATTCCCTCCATTTTATCACAACAGAGGTGCTAGGGCTTCTCTTCACCATCTGCTGATGCAGGCACTTTTAGCAGCTGTGAAAGGCACTTGAGATACTATCTAAAGATAATTCCACTTTGTTATGACAAAATAACAAGCATAAATATATGAAACAAAAACAAGAGATATGGATTTTCCTGAATCAAAGCTTAAATAAAGAATACAATGATTAGGTTACATTTATTTAAAAGATCAAGGGAGAAGTTCTTCCACTCCCTAAAGCCCCTGTTACTGCTGTGGCATACAGAAGTGCTTTAACTGGCTGGAGAAGAATTCCACCACGGCTGGCACTGCATAGAAGAGATATAGGCTGTTCTATGTAAGCTCTTTCATAAATCCCCGGAGCAAGAGAACATGTGAGGAGTAGAGCTGGGACATGATTGACTGGTGTGGTGGGCAGCAGGCGAAGCCCCATAGTATACACAATGTGGGGATTCTTGACTGCTTTAGGCTGTGGAACAGTTCACAAACAACCCAGAAAGAAAGATGATCTATCCATTAGAGCAGCTCCCAGTTGGCTGCCCTACTTTGCACTGAGAGCTTCAGTGGTCCCTGGAGCTGTTCAGAATCAGAGAGGCACAAATGTGATTTAAAGCACCCTCTCTCCCATGAGGTGCCACCCAGAATCTCAGCTCAGATACATATTGTTTCTTATACTCATTATAAATGAAGTTATTGAAAATGAGCAGAAAATTTTGAAAAAATATTGTCATTCTGCGCTACTCAGACAGCATTTCCTAGAATAGTGTAACATCATCCAAAACTAACGGAGGGGAGCAATCGTTGTATTGTCATTTTTGAGCATCGCTTGACAGCAACAATCTCCATGCTTTTGCAAAGAAGTGCTCCTTGTTCAATGTTCAGTGTCAGTTTTGTACTATGAGAGCGATTTGAAAGATTATTTAAAATGGGAAATTGTGATGCAAATCAGTTGGATCTTCAGCGTGCATCAGCAGCCAGCTCTTTATTCAAAACTTAGTTTTGGTATCCTCTGAACAAGCTTTAGGATTATGCAGCTAAAGTGAACATTTCCAACATTTTGGTGTGTACCTGTCAGGGGTCAGAGTTCTCAAACCCCAACCTGGAGGTCACCACGTAATGCTCACGTCAGGACTGCCACCCAGCAGCTCACCTGGGTAACTAGGGGAGGGTCCAGGGAATGGCTAGCTCACAGCGGATGCCCGCCTCCAAAGCTGACTGGTAGAAACATCAGCCCCCTGATTGGTTAAGGAGTACTATATAAAACAGGAAATAACAGGAAGTTTTCTGAGCAACTAGAGAAATTCTTGACTGGCTGGGACCATGGAGTCCTTATGTGCACAGTTTACAACAAAGTATCAAATGCCATGGAAGTGCCACTAGGAGATCTCTCTAGAGGATGGAAATTCCATTTCACGGTAACTTTTGAGATTTCTAAATTGCTTTTGTTCTGTATTGGAACCTTTCAGTTTGCCGATGGTGCAATGGAGGAATCCATTCAGGATAGGCATTATCTGCTGTATTTTAAATCCGATACCAGGCAACTTTTACGCACTGGTTTAAGTGTCAGGATCAGAGTGAGACCGCCTAGTACGTGCAGGTCTCTCAGTCTTGCCTACCCAGTTTCATGTTCTGTCACAAGTTTTCACTGCTTCATAATTCTTATCATCGTCTAGTGATGCCAGAATATCACTCTTCTTTAGGCAACACACATGTCCTTTTTATTTACACTGTTAAGGAGAACTGTTTTTCCTTTTCCTCTTTTCTGCGAATTAAAATAAATATGAAAAATGGTGTCTTAGTTTTGAGAACATTTTTTAACTTTTGTCTGGGCAAAATAAATGTGTATATATATTTATACGGCCTCTGTTGAAGTCCTGCTTTTATGTGGAGGGATAGGTAGCAGGCAGGATAAGTTAGCTGGTTACCTTTAGTTAGTTTAGCTGTATATGCAGGTACCTCCATAGGTTGGTTATTTATATGCCTACTATCTCTCCTATAAAAAGGCTTTGTAATATCTCAATAATAAATGCATTCATAGCCACATCTTCGGTAATCACTACAGTTCCTGAGCTGCTATTTGGCGCTCATTAGCTGAAACTCCCATTCACCTATAATTTATGAGAAACATACAATTATGTGTTATCAGTACTTCAAGTGATTACTACACTGTATGTTTTTGAGATAATGGCATGCAACACTCCATGATGAATTATACCTCTATGGGTAGCTTCAATTCTGCCATTAACTCTATTATTTTCCTAAAAATCTACCTAGACAGAGTTATGTTGCAAAGATAGTAGTACCTGCTTGAAGTAAGAACACAATGTGATGTAAATCCAGTAAAGGACAGGGCCAGTCACACCATTACATAATATTATGCATATTACATATATCCATAATGTGTGAATACGCATGTTTGTATGAAACAGAAAGCTCCTTTATAATGACTCATAAATCATAAATCAAATGACATTTCTTTACTTTATTAGGCCTGATTAAACTGGAGTAATACAGTGATGAATCAGGCCTACCATTTGTTTCCTTTTCTTGATTGTGTGGCTTCAGTACTTATATAATTGAAGGACAAAGAACATTGTCTCAAGCCAGGCATGGTTTAAGCAGGAACTGTACAGGCTTCTTCACATAGTTCTGCTACCGCTTTGCAGTATTAATATGTAAGGCACCCAGCCATTTCTGACCTTGTCTTTTTCTGGAGACTGCACATTTTACTCTATATCATGGGATTGTGAATAAGTCAAAATTATTTGATTTTATTTGTTTGCGTTACCACGGCACCTAGGAACCATACTTGTGGATTATGACCCCAGTGTGTTAGATACTGTACCAACAGAACAGAAAAGATGGTTTCTCCTCTAAGGAGTTTACAATCTAAGTATAAGAGACAGCAAATGAACAGAGACATAGGGGAAGAGGACAAGGAGTCTACATGTTAGGCAGTGGTCTCAGTACACCAGCAGCCGAGCAATTGTCAAGTTTTTTGCAGGCATCACAACAAAGTAGAGTTTTGAGGAGGGAATGGAAGGTGGATACCAAGGTAGATTTGTGCACCCCCCAAGCATTAGAGATGGCATGAGAGAAAGCACGAAGGTGCTTGCTTGAAAACTTAACAAGTAGACAATAGATATTGGCATTGTGGGTCAATTGGAGGCACAAATTGGTATTTCAGTGGTCAATAGGAGATAAGTAGGGTGTGAAGGGTCTTGAAAGTGAAGATAAGTAGCTTCTATTTGATGTGATGGAGAAGGAGGAGCCCAGCTAATAGATGGAAAGTGAAGGAAAGTATGATCAAAGTGATGGACTAGGAAGAAGCATCTTTGCAGCAGCGTTCTGAATGGATATGAGTGGAGCAAAATGATATTTGTCAAGGCCAGACAGAGGGAAGTTGCAATAATTGATATGTGATATGATGACAGGCTGGACAAGAGTTTTAGTTGTGTGGGTGGACAAGGTAGGCTGTATCTTAGAGACATTATGACAAGAATTGGCAAGATTTAGATACAGCCTAATATGAGGACTTAGAGGAGGAGTTGAAGATGACTCCCAGGTTATGGGCCTGAGTGGCAAACTGGATGGTGGTGTTGTCCATAGTGATTGGGAAGGAGATAGATGGAGGATTGGGGGAGGGAGATTAGGAGCTCTGTCTGAGTCATGTTTAGCTTGAACAGAGAAGATCAGAGCCTAAATCAGCCACATTGAATCACAGAAGGTAGGGTAAAAAGAAGAGCTCATTTTATTACACCACACTTTTTTCAGATTTCTCCTCATATGCCATAGGTTTTTAATGCTCATGTAATAATGTGTGCACTTGAGATAATTATATTAGTGACATCAATGGGAACCTCCAGTTTTCTGTTGCAAAGGTTTTCTGCTGTTGCAAAAAATCTTTAGGGACCCAATCCTTCAATCCTTAGTCAGAAGCAAAATTCCAATGAAGTCCTTGCAGTTTTACCTCGAAAAGGGCTGTTACTTACAGGATTAGTCCCCTAAATGTGATGCTGATTATCAAGGGCTGAATACTCTCATCATAGGCCCTGGTCCTACAATTGCTTCATGTGTGGAACCTCCACTTGATGCCAGTGTAGGTGGTGCAAAGAGTCTCTAAAAGCCCTGATTCTAGCTCTAGCACATTTCCACTCCTGAGCTGCTTCAGGGACTGGAGCTATACTCTTCTTTGTGAATTCTCTGCTTTGACTCTGTTATTTATGGGCTTATCACCTCAGGATTTAAATACCTTATGAGAGTGATCCTGTGAGCCTCTCGGGAGGTGACGAACATCCTCGCCTCCCACTGACAACAACTGAGAGATGGGGACACAGTACTGCGGAGAATCAGGCCCATTGTGAGCATGTGTGCTTGTCCCAGTTTAACTTGGATTTAAGGAGACTTTGTGTCTCTTTGTCATGCATATTTGATCATGATATTTTCTGTTTTAATGCAAGCCATCCTATGTAATTCAAATTTCAATTTCATGGTTAATTCAGTGGCATGGGTACCTGTCTCTAGTAACAGAGCTGGATTCAGAGAGAGATAATGTGTATTATAGAAACATTATCAATACAGTTTATCATGGAGGGAGAAGAATGTCTTGTTTTTCAGTAAAATACAAAGTTTGACAATAATGTGAGCATTGGACTCAGAAGGGGAAATGTTTGTTGCTTTTTCTCTATTATTTTATGTAACATAATATCTTTTTTCAAAAACGATAACACTAAAGCAGATGTGCACCAACAGACCCAGGCACTTTGTCCAAAGCCATGTAGATAGCACCTAACCAGGCTTTGCAGGAGCAGGGAATCGGAATGGGAGGAGTTAGAGAGCAAAATACATGCAGCTGAGCCTTGTTATACTGCAAGGTCCAGATGACAGATATAAAAGGAGAAAACCAAAAGGAGGGACTCTTAACTGGGGGGAAAAGGCTGACTCAGTCTAGGAGATTATGATGTTCTGTCCATACTCCATAAGCGGAGGAGGACTTGGTTTTGTTTTAGATCTATTTTCAGTTCCTGTGAGGGAGTGTCTGCTCTTTGACTTCATGTTTAGTCCTGTAAAGAGGCATAAATGCCCAAAAAGAGCTTGAGGAAAATGTATGCATCAGATAAGTAAGTAGGGTGTACTTGGAATACCCTAGTTCTATCTCAGGTCAGCACTGTGATACTGCTGTGGGAGTTCGACACAAATCACTGCTGCGAGTATTTGATTCTTTCTTCTATGTCCAAAAATGTGGCCGCTCCTTGTTCACAATTGATGTTATTGTGCAATTTATATTTATATATCCAGCCAAGAGATGTATTTATATCTGCATACAATAAGCTTTTCATTTTGCTTTTAGATTAAACCCTTTTAGATCATCCCTACTCTGAGTTCCAAGATAACATCAAAAGTTCATGTGATTATTTTTAAATGAAACTTTGAAATACAAGTCAGACTGACCAATAGAATAAGCTTGGAATAAAATTCCTTCCTTCCTTCCCTTTTTTTTTTTTAAACTGTAAGAGTTAAAAGTCCAGTATGGGTGTCCCATGACCATCATAATGCATTCATTACCAAGTTGTGGCATTTATTTGAATTTTGCAAGTCTAATGGGAATCTTACATTCATTATTTGTTATCAGTGCATCTTACTGTAATAATCTTCTGTTCTCAGTCCTCATGTTTTTGCCAGAACTTTTTACATCATTGATGAAATCTTTGTTTCATTTTTAGCCTAGAAAATAACGATCATCGTAAGTATTCTAAAACTGAAACAAATATAGCTAATTATTCTTTGATCTCTACCAGTAACCTAGCTTGTTGCTTTCAGACATATATGTATGCACACATATACACACCAATTTTCTGTGTGTGTGTGTGTGGGCTTTGACTGAAAGGCTTTAACTAATTTAGGGGTGTGTGTGTGTGTATGCATGTGTATATGTATGTTAAAGAAAATTGGTTAAAACCTTTCCGCCAAAGCCCAAGTTATTGAACATTTCAAATATAACCAACATTTTCAAAGGCCTGCCTTTTCCTCATCCTGTAGGCATGATTAACTGCTTTGCTGTGGTCTCAGAGCTTATGCTGCTTTTTATTTCTTTAATTTGTGTTTCAGTGTCATATGGCAGAAAACCAAGGGAAAAATTGTACCATCTGGTTTGGCTGTCATCTGCAGAAATGGTTGACTCATCTGTTTATATAATACAAACATACTTGCCTTTAAGTTTGTCGTGAACACTTTTACCTACCGAACAGTTAAACAAAAAATATGCAGTTCTTGTTTATACTTTCTATATAATTTTGTTACAATTATAAGGTTTTTTTCATAAACTTTAAAAGCCAGTATAGGTTAATAAGAATGTAAGATCATAAAAGCTTTGGGAATTAAATAAATAGATGTGAAATGTACCAACCGGTATGTGATATACTTATTTTTGTAGTCATTGCAAATTAAAATTCCCCCTGTTTAGAATGATTCTACTAGTGTGAGAGATATTCCCCAGATAGAGAGTGGAGAATATTAGTAGAACCAATAATACCAAACAGGTAGACAATTTTAAAGTGTCTCCACTGCATGATTATTGTTTTTCTATTATGCTTATTTTGTTCACTGTATGTCTGAAAAATCAATCCATCAACAGCACATGAGAGGGAGTAGGTAGGGGCTGGGGAGGGGCAGAGACATTTTTTCATATAAAACTTCTTTGGATAATTCTATTTATTAGAGTTGTGCATGCTTATTCCAGCAGGTGAATTTGGCCAATTTGTACTTGATATTTGAAAAATACATGTAATTGTTATCCCAGTTCATTGCTCTCTCTTCAGAACGTTGGAGGCTGGAAACCTAGTTAAAGAGAACAAACTTTTGTTTGGCTTGGATGATTTAGATATTAAGGTTGAAACCCACACAGATTTAAAGGCAGATAACATTGACTATAGGATGAATTATATTAGTAAACTTGCAAAGGTATAAAAATAAAATCTCTTGCCATTTACATTTTATTGTAAATTTTTTTGTTAGGCTCCTGATGTGTCTAAATTGTTCAGAGGCAGTGCAAGAAAATTCAATAAGATCTTTAGTGTAATGCTATTTGTTTAAGTACAGCTGTGGCAAACTATTATACTACAGTGTGTACACTAACTTTTGAAACTCTGCTTTCCAAGTAGCAATCCAAGCTGAAAACAGACAAGAAAAATGCTGAGGCGTCCTTTCGTTCAGCCACTTTCCTATAGAAATTTTAGTTCGCTAGAGTACTCTCAGAAAAAAAATTCAAAAAAATCTAATTTACTGGAGACTTTTGTGCACTTAGGGCCAGATTTTTTAAAATATTTAAGTGCTAAAGATGCAGATAGGCACCTGGTGGGATGACCAAAACTGTCTAGATACCTAACCCCCATTGATCTGAAATTAAAATTCAACCTTACACACCTAAATATCTTTTAAATATCTGACCCTTATTTTGAAATACATCTTCTATGTCTGAGAAGCATTCACCATGACATTTGTAAGTGGGAGCATTTTAGAATTCTAAAAACAAAAATGAAACTGGCTTCTATTTCTTTTATTGAAAATGTTTAAATAGGCATTGTAAGGTGAACTACATGGTAGTTGACGGAATAGATCCATCCTCAAACTTCATTATACAATGGTTCAGAGTTTCTTCACACCAATCTCACTATCCCTGTGCTTCATCCACATTTTTCTCAGATAGTTACAGAAGAGAGGTTGGCGGTGACCACACAGTGTTGTGAGATATGAATTTACTATAACTGCATTTCTTCATTTCACTTTCCAAGGCCATCTGCTCCCATCCATGCTTTATGATGGAAATAACAATATAAAGGACACTATCAAATATTTGGTTTTTAAAATGTAAATATATTTTTGGGTCATGTTTTTCCCACAATTATATCTTGCAACTTCATTGACTTCACGGGGTTTACATGAGTATAACTGAGCATAGAATTTAGCCGATTATGTTTAAATCAACACATACATTTTGTCACTGATTTGGTATCTTAAATGTTTTTGAGCTTTTTTTAAAAGCTTTACGTTTGAGCCTTAAAAAGTATTCATCTTATAGCATGATGCAAGCTGATTATTTTTCATGGAAAAAGTAGTCATAATTTCAATAAGAAGAAAAAAGGAAAAGTCCTGTCACATATTTTATTTATTTATTTATTTTATTACTGTGTTTATTTTCCATTAGAAAGTTTTTATTAATAGCATGTAAAATAGCAAAACTTAAAAGAGCAGGTGTGTAAAAATTCATGGGAGAATCTCGCTCAGTAACATCAGACTAGGATGAAAAAGACCATAACCTGAATGACACCTAGAAGACATGCTTCTTTTTTTTTGTGTGGTCACAAATCATGGTCATGAGAAACATGCTATACAGCCTTAAGCATGATTCAGCTAATCATAGTTAAAGGTCAGATTAAAAAGAATCAATGTTTATGTTCAGTTTTTCCTGGGTATTTTTTCTCTTGATAGAAGAGAAGGCATTTAAGTTGATATTGTAAGAGAGTACAAAGATCCATAATAAAAAGAAGCAGTCTGCAATGAGGATATGTGGATGGAAGTAGAATTATTGTAGTAGGTGGAGTGAATTCCAGGAGATTCTGCCACTTCTTTATACCACAGAGCAGGGCTTGGGAAATTCCATTTGCTACTAGTAAGTAAGAGGCATTCCCTCGTGAAGGAGGCTGAAGTATCAGTCTCTATAGAATTTAAGTTTTAATTTAAAAAAAAAAAAAAAAAAGGTGCCAGGCCCTTGGTATCACAAAGATTATGCTCCAGACGTGACAGTAATGTAAAATGGCGCAGTGTTGTTTTCTCAGTCTGCAGAAAAAGTTCCACTGTGTGTGTTGAAACAGCAAGTGAAACTAAGATGACACTTTTCGGTTTCAGAACCCTTTCCCTATTTGGTCCACATGAACGTGAGGGAATCCCTTTGGGGATTCAGTGAGCACTATTCAGAACTCTTTGAGCACCAGTGACACTGTCAAGAACCTTTCCCTCAGCAGGTGCTTGAGAAATCTTGAAGAAGCAGCAGAGAAAGAACTGGAACTTTTGCTTTTGACGTTTCTTGTGTTCCTTGCCTTCCCATCTTTGGTATCCGCAACTCGCTCGTAGGTGTCTGGCAAATTTGTCAAGCCCAGCTCTAGAGCATAATAATGTAGTGCGTGCAGCCCTTACACTAAATAAACCATACGCAGAATCTCAAAAGTGCTAGAGGTGACCTATGAGACACATGTGGATGGTAATTATGCTGATTACTCATGAAAATTCAGGTAGCAAGTAACCACTTGATCCACTTATTTCAGGCAGTTTGCCAATTAAAAAGCACATGCAATTAGCAGCTTCTTTTGAATAATCACTGGCTCATCAGATATCCCTGAAAAGTGGCTGTCACGGGACATATCTGCCTCACACTGGAATAGCAAGGGTTAAAGACTTATTGAAGGCTGAAGAAACCAACCTCCCACTCCTCCCCACCTTTGCTGGGCATGCTCAGCTGGGAAGGGAGATATAAAAGGCGGAGACTCAGCTCAGTCAGGGCAGACTGCTGACCAGGGAGGAAACGTTGCTAGCTCTCTCCAGGCGACTGCTGCCGATGCTGAGGGCAGAGCCAAACTCCACCAAGCCTAGGCTGTCAGGCAAGCCCCGAAGAGGGAGCAAGCCGTCGGAGGCCATATGGACAGGGGACCCTGGAGGATCGTGGAGCATGACCAATGACATCAGGGTAGGAAGGAGCTCAGGGGGCCCGAGAGATGTAAAAGGGGAGCAGCAGAGTCACCATCAACATGTTTTGGATGGAGCCCTGCTGACTCAGTGGCCAACAACCCCGACCCTGGCAGAGCCCTGAGGTGGGGCTCAGAGAAGTAGGGGGGTCTAAGCCCCTCATCCTGGGTGCCGCATTCCCGCAGGTGGCACCCACTATCCCAATGGGTCATTAGGCCACACTGACGAAGGGGGCTGCTTCACTGACTCTGGGATGCTGTCCCAATGAGGAGGCCACTCTGTTGACTCTGGCCATTAGATCACTCTGCCCCAATGAGGAGGCCGCGCTCTTGATGTGGACTGTTAGGCCACGCTACCTGGAAGAAAGGGCAGCCCCTGGCAACTTGGACTGCCCTGCCGCCATCCCGGAAGAGAACCTAACAGTAGGCGTAAACCCATGGCCTTTCCTCCACCTTCCCCGCATACGTGAACCGATGCCCATGATGGGGCGTATCAACCCAAGTGGCCTTGATTTCTCCCAAGACATTTGCACTTCTCTAGTTCAAATCTGTTGCTTCATGAAGGAATATAAAATACTGCTAACCATCCCAAAATGTAGAAACTAGTAAGTTTGCAAGCAAACTTAAATGGAGGTAAATATGAATAAGTATTTTCCTACTATGTTAAATGAGTTATTTGAATGAAAACATTGGGTAAAAACAATCTCAGAACTAGGCGTGTTGCTGCACCCCCTGGCTTGAACTGGTTTCCATCACATGCAGGATTTACAGTTTGGTTCAATGGCTTTCAGCACCCCCACTACACAAATTGTTCCAGCACCCCTACAGTTCTGTCAGACCAGTTCAGCTTAAAGGAGAAAAACATACTGTCAGCGTTAGCTCATGTGGTGATCTTGTAAACTGAACAAATACACCTGTTTGTTTCAGGACAATAGAGGACAGACCGTGGGAGGAATAGCAAGGAGGGAATCGAGTCTGCCCCACTTCCTTCCACTTTGTGTGTAATAAGATATGAAAAGAGAGGACTTACCTGCAATGATCACAGCTTTTGTGAGGGGCATATCTGCCACATCCTTCCCCTGTAACGTGTCTCCAGTGTGGTTTCACAAGTTGCTGAGCCTTCCAAATACATGGAGGTTGAAAGCTGGTGGGAATGAGGGGGCTAGTTGTAGAACTTCCATGCTCCTTTGGTCTGTCCCTGTAGCAGGGCGGTTGTTCTGTCAGCTGTCTTTTCAGATGGCTCATTCATTTGTCCCCATCTTGGTGTGTAAAAGCTGCAATCTATCTGAAGTATTTATATGATTTCCATTACTGTAGTTTCTGAATCCCAATCTTAATATATTTAACCTCACAACACTTTGATGAAGTAGGTCAGTGCTATTATATCACATTTACAGATGGAGAACTGAGGCACAGAGAATCTAAGTGATTTGCTCAGGGTCACACGGGAAGCCTGTGACAGAGCTGGGTCTGAATCCAGGTCTCTCAAGTCCCTGCCTGTTAACCAAAATATTTTATCATCTTTCCTTTTAAAATGCATATTTCTGCTGCCTGGAGTATTAGCAATATGTGGTCCATTTTGAAGCATAATATTTTATAATGTCACTCTGCAAATCCATGGTACACCCACATCTTGAATACAGTATGCAGTTCTGGTCATCCCTTATCAAAAAAGATGTATTCGAATTGGAAAGAGTATATAGAGAGGCAACAAAAATGATAAGGGGTATGGAACAGCTTCCACATGAGGAGAGATTAAAAAGACGGGGATGTTTCTGCTTGGAAAAGAGATGACAAAGAGTGATATGATAGAGGTCTATAAAATGATGAATGGTGAATAAAGAAGTGTTTTTACCCCCTTCACATAACACAAGAACCAAGGGTCATTCAATGAAATCAGTAGGCAATAGGTTTAAAACAAACATAAGGAAGAAGTACTTCACGCAATGCACTGTCACCCTGTGGAACTCATTGCCAGGGAATGTTGTGAAGGCCAAAAGCATAACTGAGGTCAAAAAAAGAAATAAGTAAGTTGATGGAGGATCAGTCCATCAATGGCTATTAGCCACGATGTCCAGGGATGCAACCCTATGCTCTAGGTGTCCCCAAACCTCTGACTGCCAGAAGCTGGGGTTGGAGCACGTGACAGTTATGCCCTATTCTATTCATTCACTCTGAAGCATCTGGCACAGGACGTTGTCTGGATACTGTCAGATACTGGATTAGATGGACCATTGGTCTGATCTAGTATGGCTATTTTTTGTAAAATATAAAGAGAGTGCCATGCCCCAAATCCTTCTTTGTATTGCCAGCTGTCCCTACACAATAGTGAAGGCATGTTGGGGTCAAGGATAGATTGTATCTATGCAGTGAGGGATGAAGTATGCTACATAAATGCCTACCCTCTGGCCCATTATCCACTATTTGGTTCCTTTCTATACCACACAATGATGGGTAGTATATAGGCCTTTGGAGAGCATATATGCCATTCAAGGGAGATGGACTGGAACTTTTGAACCTGAAAAGATAAACTTTATTAAAATACGTATGATATTATTGAATAGAATGTAAGTTGCTTAAAAAGTAGAATCTGCATAGAAAAGGAGAAAGGGAGCTCATCTGAACATGTTTAAAAGGTGCCAATGCCTAGGCATATAAGCAAAGCTACTACCACCTCCATTAAGGTGAGGGTGGAACAGAACAATAGAAATTGGACTCTTGTTGATTGTGCATAAGGAGGATAACGAGATTGCTGAGCCAGTAGAGGGGGTCAGGATTTGGCCCTCGGATAAGATGACTGGAATAGGAGGAGGAGCTGAACTGCATGTGGAGTTGTAAAATTGGCCAAGCTTCTTGTTGAAAAAAAGAGGGAGATGCTAGGAATGATGGAAGCTCTTGCTATGGATTTTCAAACCTGAATTCTAATACTGAAGTGAACTTCCCAGGGTTTGTTTGTTTCCTACTACTTTGAATCAAATCCTGCAGAATCCACCAACACTTGTTGTATGCTGGCAATTGTATGGATCAGTGGAAGCGATTAAAATCTATTAATAAATAGGATAAGCACCTCCCTTTTTAACAGCGCATCATCTAGAGTTGCTCTGAAAATGGAATGCACATGGTTTAATAAGTACAATGTGGTTTCTGCCAGCTGGGAAAGGCAGACAGCACTGCATGTGAGGAAAACCCATCATATTTCAGTTGAGTGCTGCTGCCTTATTTTTATCCAGAAAGGCTTTTTTTTAAAAAGTAGTTCTGAGGAAGTCAAAGGTCAGTGGTCAGATGCACTGGGATGAGCTGAAAAATCAACAGGAATTGAAATTAGGTTTCCAGGGTACAGTATATGTTATGATGAAGATGCCAACCAAGATATGGGTATCTTATGCTCTTTAAAGCTATTCACACAATGGTCCAGTCATTCCGAAGCAAAATGAACTTCTCAAAAACTGCATTGTATAAATGCAAAGTAGAGTAAAACAGGGCTTCCTTTGTGTGTGCTTCTGTCGATCCCTCCCTAATATGTGGACCGTGTGAACTGTACGTATTATAAAAATTACAGGCAAATGCATTGTGCAGACCCACCCTTATCAAGTGAATGAAAATGTCAGAGAGAAAGTTCTGTCTCTACAACTTTAAATTCTATTTTAAAAATACCGTTCATAGATCTGAAGCGTCTGTTTTATTTGGCTTCTCAGGAATTAGCTGTGCAGATTTCAGTTCCATTCATTGAACAACATAGTCTCCCTCTGGTGGCTAATTTGACATCTACAAATTCCCCTAACTGTAAACCAACTGTGTTGCCTCTTGAAGAAAATTGTCTATCTAAGGTTGTGAATTCAAATTATGTTGAGGCTTTTTTCATTCATTTTCATATGTCTGGTTTCCTCCGTGATATGGGTGCGATTCTGCTATGATACGAAATGCTTAAGATATTTATAGAGAGCCATTTATTCAGGAGGATGCCCAGATGCTTAGACCCAAATCCTAGGCCTCCCTTCCACTGCAGTGAGGGTTATTCCTGGGTCTGCACTGTTTTAAATGCTCAGGCATGATGGTGGCTTGTGCGGCATTATAACTTACATAGATACAGAGGTCAGTCTCTCTTGCTGCATACAGAGCATAGAAGACTTCTGTATCTGAGAGGTATTGAGCTGATGTATATAAGCGCCCCATCCCAAACAGCTCCCAATAGGTTCTGAGTCTCTCAGGTACACTAGGGGTCTCTGCAGCCAGGAAGCAGCAGTAAACACTGTAAACTGTGTACATAATGGGTGAAAGTGGTGGGGATGCTAAATATATGTATATATTTGCTTTAAAGGGGATGAGAATTACTTGGCAGTGGGAGGCTGTTTTCTCTCTGCTCCCCATACCCAAATGCCTCTGAGGTGTGTAGCTTTGTGCCACAGTATTACCAGGGCCAGGTTTTGACCTGTGATTATTAAGCCTGGGCAAATTGGTTTAGATTTAAAAAAAAAAGAAAAGAAAAAAAGAAAACGACCCAGTGAACTTTCACTTAAAACCAGAAATGAATCTTCTTTATGGCTCAGAAAAGTCCACTTAGCTCTGTTTTTGCTATCCTTTGTGGTATTTATATCAACTTATTGTTTCCATCTAGAACAGGAGTGAAAATTTGAAAACATCAATAGTCTGTGATTACAAAATTTCTATCTCTGCCAGAGGCAAGAAGTGCTGGAAGCCTTGCAAGATTTCTGGCCAATTTTCAGATCCTGGAGGATTGGGTAACTCAGATAAGGCTTTGAACTTTTGGATGCTTATCCAAAATTGACTTCTGAAGCTTTTGATCTTCCACTTTAACTTACCATATGAGTCAAATCCATTCTATCTTTGAGGCTGGTCAAAAATATTTCCTGACAACTGTTTTTAATGGAAAATTAGGTTTTCAAATAAAATATTTAGTAGAAAGTGTCCACTTTCCATAGAAAATTTTGACTTTTTAATTGAAAAACTGAACATCCTGAAATCAAAATAGTTTTGCTGTACTGTAGCAAAGAGATGAGTTCAAGAAACTCCTAGATTTAGTCCTGAAGAGAGAATAGCATAGAAAGCTAGGAAAGAGGGAGGAATTGGGAAGATGGAGTTAGAATTTTTAAGGAAATTGGACAAAGTGATATCCTATACTTGCAAATTGCAGCAAGTCATTCTCTGATAACTGTTGGAAGAAATATTGAAATATCCCCATGCAGATATGTTAGTTAACACTAGAAATTGTGTTTTAAATTTTGTTGTATAAAACATTTTTTATTATAGCCATCAGACACAACAAAAAAAAAGGGTACTTTTTCTGTTGCACTCATATTTTAAAACATAGAAGATCTCCTGACTGTACTATGGTTTTGTCAAAACTTTCTCAAGAGACATGAGATAAATAAAGATTAATATCTCCATTATTTAATTATTGTAATGTTTGGTTCAATTAATTTTGCTATGTGTTTATTCTTCGTTCATAAAACATAATTGGTGCTTCCTGGAGATTGTTTTAAAATTAATTGCATTAAGTGAAATCCTATTGTGAGTAGCAGGAAGCTTAAAGATAAGCAGAAGCTAAAGAGGAAAAAAGATGGGGCCCATAACACATTCGTTATCAGTGAGTATCCATTAATTATAATAAATAACTTGTCCTTAATTAACATGACAAATTGTTATGTTATTGGTCTTTATGGTTCCTAATTCAATTTTGGTTTTTGTCTTACCATTCATAAATGATCAAATAGAAAAGCTTCAAATAATTTGGATGTGGGAGCTAAGGGCTTAATCCTGCAAAGGCGCTTATGACAGTGTTTACTCACACGAACAGTGCCTAAGCCCTGAACCTTGGTATAGGTGTTTCAAGTGATGGACCCTGTGACAAAGACCCAGGCAAAAGACGGTAGTTTCAGTTCACAAGATTTCATGCATTGAGTTTGCGCTTTAGGCATGATCTCACTCCCAGTGGAGTCAATCACAAGTAACACAATTAGTAGAATCACACTATGTAAAATTGGTATAAACTGAATTGGAATCAGGCTCTGAGTTTGGGAATCAAACTAACCCAGAAATGAAACTGAGTAGAAAGCTCTGGATTCTTCATGACAACCGTAACTTATATCAGGCTCACTTGAAAGTATTCTCAGGTTCACTCAAAATTGTGCCCAAATTTGCCGGAAATGGTTGCAAACTTTAGGGAACCTACCATTTTCTTATTCCAAGTGCCAAGTTTGTAACTAGATTCTAAACCTGACAATTTTTTTGTCTTGGTCTATTATTGCACAGCAGCTTTGCTACTGTCTTATACGGAAATAGACATTTTAGTAGTATTCTCTCATCAGTGTCTGTCCTTTCATTTTTATAGTGGAACAGGCCCAGGCAACTAAGTGCAGGGGATCCATAACCCCACTTGACCTCAATCAAGGCATGTACCAAGGGAGTTCTCACCACCATGAGTGAAAATCAAGGAACTTGATCCTATTCAGATGGATATCATGTGGCATTCATTCGCTTTCATTCCGGTACACTTTCACCCCTTAGCTAAGCTTTTCCAGTCACCTCATAGATTGAGATGCACATGTTCTGGGAGAAAATTTCACTCACCCTTATGGCTGAGAGGACAAATCACCTCTTTGAGGTTGCAATAATGGTGTGAGAGTTGTGTAGTTTGTAGACATCCCACAGGCACTGAAGGTACCAGTTCACTGATGATCCCATCAAACTGAGAAGTGACAGTTTCAGGGCCAAATTTAGAGTTGGTGTGCCACAAGCTAAGTTGTCTGTTAAGTTGTTAAACTGTTGTTTAAGCAATGTTAATGAGCTTTAAATCAGAAGAAAAAGGGGAAAGTCTTTACAATCTTTGGTGGTTGATTTCATAAGCATAATTATCACACACTGTGAAATGCATTAAAAATAAAAAGTTAAAGTATTTTTGCTCACTGAAAAAGTGGGGTAGTGAACAGAGATAAAAAGTGCATTAAACAGTTATAGTTTTAAGGGAGAAATGGCAAGGAAGAGCTAATTCAATGCTGCAAAGAATGTATTTTTGAACACATAAGTAATTAATAAATTCACAAATCAGGAACAATTTACAGACAGAAAAAGGATGAATTCATAGAACAATGTATCTGCTGCAAATAAATTTGACTGGTTGTCATACACAATCAATAGGCACTGTTTTCGACGCTTTATTTATTTATTTATTTTTGCCACCTTTTTGTTGCTGCATTGGAAAAATGCAGCGAAATGTTGGGTGCTTATTAATTTTAAGGCTATCTTATGTGACATCTTTGTGCCAAATTCTGCCCTGTCTTACATTAAATTCAATCTTATTGCCTCAATGGATTTGCATAGATTGTGAGTCAACACAGAACATGGCCCTTATTTTGTCCTTGGGAGCAGATAGAATGCTTCAGGAAAAAATAATCTTCCTACACATATTTTTTCCTACCTAAAAGTCCACTTTCTAAAGATACACAAAACAGGAACTTGATCTAGAATGTCATTTTTCTCTGAGTCATGTCATTGTGTTCCAGAAAAGTTCTTGGTTTTGTGGAGAGCCACTAAACCTAAACTGGGAAGTATGATTTTTGGTTATACAACAGGAAAAGTCATGTCTAACACCTCACTTCCTTCATAAATACTCATATATACCTGAGTATATCAAGCTGCTGTAGAATGGTATTAGAGAAAAAATACCAACTTCAAAGCAGTCTTTGGACTGTGCCTGTAAAGTGAGGTTTTTGCCCTTTCCCCCCAATCCACTAAACACAGTACCATCTTTTGGATTTTAGGGGAGATCTTCAAGATGATTGTTTACATTCCCCCAAATCTTTCCAGACCTCCAAACTCTTCCCTTAGAAGCCAAAGCTTTCTACTGAGTCTGCTCATAGTTGTGTTAACAAGGATGAAAAATCAAAGACACTGTTTCTCAACAACTGGTCCATGGACTGGCACCAGTCCCTGACAGTATAGGAAGCCAGTTCCTGGTATCAAAAAGGTTGAGCAGCACTGATTAAGAGACACTTCTCCATAGAAGAGCTTTCAGTCACTGTCCTGGTGAACCAAACACATAGAACTGTTCTGGTTTCCCAAACACACAGGACCAGACATTTTCTTCAGAGGAATACAATAAAATAAAAGGAGCATAAATAAGTAATATTCACTAGTCTGAACTTTATGCCTTTCTTCCCTGTTATCTTCTCCAATTTCCTTATTCCCTTTTGCCTCCTTCCATATCCTGATGTTCTCTATCCATCTTCCTAATATTTTCTTCCTTTGTCTCAGTTCTGTGTAATTCTTTATCTCATTTTCTCTTTTCTGTGACAAGCAGCATCTTTTTTCTCATTTTTATTCTTTCCCATCCTCACCCAGTCCAATGTCCATCTCGTCGCTCTCTCCTTATGCGATGGCCCTTGCCAAGCCTTCATGTATTCTCTGTGCTTCTGACAGATCTCCCTTCTCTGACTACAGTTCAGGAGATCATTTCTGTTTAAAGTAGCAGTTAAGAGCACACTTTAAATCCCCTTAAAATCAATTAAATGTAAGGACATACTTGTTATTAAACACCTGCTTGTGTTTTCTCTTGAATATATATGGTCTTACGCATGTGCGTAAGTGCTTTTCTGAATTCAGGTTTCTCTCTCTTGTTCCCATCTGTATTCCATTGTCTCAGCAAGATTTCCTTCCCTATCCATCAGTGTCTAATATTTAGAACATCTATATTATTGTACAAACATCAGTTAATGAATAGTCAAAATGCCTATGTGAGGCAGGTGAGAGAGAACCGTTACCCCCATTTTCAGATGGCAGCAAAATTACTTAGGCATCAGAGGGAGTCTGTACATGAAGTATTAGAACAGAGGAGCATTTTGCTTCCAAATTCATGCTTGGTCTGGTGCATAATGCACCACTGAGTTGCTACCTTGGTTTCTCAGCTGACTGGCAAATGGGAGGGAGCTTGTGTCAGCCCTAACACAATCAGTGGCAGCTGAGGAGGCCCTGACTCCCTCACAGCTGCAAACTGGTCTGTCCAAAAATCAAGGGGACCACATCAGCTTGTAAGGCCGCAAACAACGTCTTAGGGAATGTAGATATGTGAGTTTTATGAATTGTCATAGGAATAAATTATCAAGTTACATTTTTAAGGCTTTCTAAGCAACACCAAGGGCTAGATTTTTTTTAGAATGAAATTTGGCATTGGCTTTTGTGCTCATTGCATTCCATTATCAGAGACAGTGGCAGGCAAGCGATGGCTTGGGCTTCATGGTCCCCCTTGGGCTGGCTCTGTTATGTCTAAAAATCATGTGACAGCAGAAGACTGATCTTTCTTAAGCACAAAATCACTTTTCTTGCTAGTAATTCTTGCAGTGATATTCACAATCCAGCAGAGCCCAACAGAGCTCAGAGGAGCTCACATTTAACAAAATGCCTCCCTGACAGACAGTTCTGGTGCTTGTTTGACACAGCATTCTTCATATCAGTATTTATGGATTAAAGAAAGGCTCGTTAGGAAAATTATTAGCGTATGGTATTGTAGAGTTAATTTCAATTCAGTTATGAGAAGTATATACTTAAGGCAATATTTTTCATTCTGTTCTAAAACTATTAGAATTAATATTTTCTAGCCACTTGATCAAGTGTCCTGGGCAGATTTAGCACATAAATTTGTGGCCTCAGATCACAGTCTGGTCCAACAATCTAAGAAGTCCTTCTTGACTCTGCTAATAAATCAACAATCTGTTTTTATTACTTGTTAGTTAACATTTAACTGTATCCTTACAATTAGATTTCTCCTGGCTCACTGTGTAACAATTAGCAACTTACTTTAGATGAAAAACTATATTAGAGAAATGTTACAAATGTTTTTCTAATATGTAATGCCATATATTAACAATAATAATACATTACAGTGGCTTAGTTATGTTAATATAGGGCTATCTGTTTTCACTGAATACATACTGAGAAGAATTTCAGTTAACATTGAACTTTGACATCTATTGGTTTTGATTCTGCAGATGGTAAAACTGATGGCAAATTAGATTTTTCAATATACTTTGTTCATAATATTGTTTAGATAATTAGTTTCATACAGTTAGCAATAACCCACCCTACTGCCTTCAGCTTGCAATTTTGTAGCTTTCTCAAGTGCTGTGTTTAAATCCTCAATGTAACGTGTAGAGGTGCTATCAAACTCTTTCAGTGTATATTTTTATTCTGTAGCTGTGCGTTGTATTCATTTAAAAGAATTAGTCTTTAATTTGAAGAGGAAGACTTTCAAATGAAGTTTAGCAAGACAGATGTCTGTCATATTCATTGGAGTGTATCTACATCATAATGTGCAAGGAGTTACTCATGGGGATGCAATTAAGTCAGTTAGTATACCCTATTGCACATTATTTTTTGCAATTGCTTTTTTAATAAACAATAATTGTACAAAACTACAATAGTGTACTATAAACCAGTGACACTAGTTTGAATAATTAACATACCAATGATCCACTTACATTTATTTTGATCTAGTTGAAATATGCTTTATATTTTCTTGCTGTCTTGGAATGGCAAACTAACGAGCTATGCTTACATAAGTGGAGAAGACTACAACATAAAATTTAGACATAACTAAGGTTAGCGTAAAAAGAAATAGTAGAGTTATAAATTAAAGTTAATTTTCAGTCTTGTGAAATGTCACTATAAATAACGAAGGGAAATGAATTTTTCAAATATTTTACCAAATCTCCTCTGAGGAGAAACTCATTTTGGAAGAAAAAGAATAGTAATTTGCATACTGGATGGCATGTACCTCTACCACAAATCGCTGCTGGATCAAATTGGAATTGCTCATCTTTCTTAATAATCTGACAGTTAAGGGAGATTCCTCTTGAGCTCAAGTGGTAGCCAGAGATCTGCTACAATTCGAAAAGGCAGACTTAGAGAGGGAGGAGATGACAGTGAAGTTCTTTATGTATAAACCTATTAATTGCAAGCTATAAGGAAGATTTCCCTGTATTTGGAGCCAAAGTAAACTTGGAATTTCTAAATGACATACAACTTTTTAGGTCCATGTCTAATAAGGTGTTTTTAGGCCCATATATAACTTTTTAGGCCTATGTCTAATATGAAATATTGTATCTTAGTGGGAAAAAAAAGACTAATAAATTTACAAAGCTTTTTATATTTTCATTCTTATTATTAATCTTTCTCTCTTTGGTAATCCACAGGTGTTATTTGGAAGATGGAGCTTCAAAAGGTGCCTGGCTGAACCGGTCTAGTATTATTTTTGCAGGAGGTGATAAGTGGTCAGTGGATCCTCGAGTTTCAATTGCAACAGCAAATAAAAGGGAATACAGCCTCCAGATACAGGATGTAGATGTGACAGATGATGGGCCATATACTTGTTCTGTGCAGACCCAGCACACTCCGAGAACAATGCAGGTGCACTTAACTGTACAAGGTATGTTTTTAACAAATTGCACAGCATTATTAGGAATGTACTGGGAACAAAAAGCATTTAAAGCGAAACACTCCTTTATCAAATTCTTTTTTAAAAGTATGTTCTCTTCTTAATGCACAGTAACCTTATGATCAGAATATATTCACTAGTGTCTGTCTAGTTTTTTATACTCATGTTCCACCACCTCCCCAAGGTTTTGGACACCATAAATGACTAGACTAACTTTATAAAATCAAGACTGGACTTTTCGTCTAAAAGATATATACTCTAGTTAAAACAGGAATTAATTCAGGGAAGTCCTATAGCCATGTTATACCGGTGATTAAACTGGATGATCACAGTGGTCCCTTCTAGCCTTATAATCTATGAATTTTTCAGCTGAGCTCAGGCAAAATCTGTTGTCTTGTACAGGTAGATAGCAAACTATGTAGTAACTATTCAGTTCCCTTTTAAATTCAAGCGATCATCATGAAAATGCATGTGACCGCCTAGATGATGTGCATCTGAGCATGTTTTAGCCAGCCAATCATATTGCCACTACATAGACTTTATTGTATTGGAACATTTTCTGTGATGTTTTCAGCCGTGTAAGAGAATTCTAGTCATTTTTTAATGTTACATTCATTAATTATTGTGCACAACTTTCTGTAAAAGATATACCAGTTTTAATGCTAACTGAACAGTATTGCCTTTCTCTCAGTACATGTGGATTTAGAAAATAAGGTGTATCAGGAAGTTACTGTGTTAAATAGAGACTTATTCAGTATGGACTGGAATTGTTCAAGCACAGCTCATTCTATGGACAAATTATCACCATATTGATGCCAAAATCAGCTTGATTTCATTCCTGCAAAAGTTACAGTTATGTCAAACCATTGTTCAGAAGATGGTTTATGCAAAATCCAGGTCTATAGTTATTCATGACTTGATCATTTAGTACTACTTTGTTCTTTGTCCATTTAGACTTGTACAGTCCCATCACATACTACAAATATATTGTTGTATAGTGAAAAATTAATATTGGATATCTTAAAATGGGAGTCTTAGTCCACTACATTTGTATGACTTTTGTGGCTTTTAAATGAGTTATTGGTCTCCTCATAATGTGGTTATTCTTAATTACTTGTAGGGATTCATTTATTTTCAGAGGGAATCAGCAAATGTTTTATCTTTTCTGTTATTAGAGTGGAGATGTCTCTCGTATTTGCAACATGAAGTAGTTTTTGTTTTAAAAAAAATTTATATACCTTTTTTTTTAATTAATTGCTTCTTCAATAAGCCAAACAGGTAATGCTCAGAGACAGAAAGTTTATACTTTAGTATTTGATGTGGGGTAACTGTAATTTTGCAGTTACTTTATTTTCCAGAGCTCAGAAATGCATATAGTAGGAAAGGTAAAAGCCTTAATCATATTATGCTGTTTGTAAATGTAATTATTCATTTGAAATTGATTGGCATTTAAGCAGTTTTTCAGTTATATTAAAGTTCAAGAGGGACAAACATCAATAAGTCAAACAGGTTAATTCAAGCAGTAAGTAAATGTCAGAGAAACAATTGTCCCTAAGTACAGATGATTATCTGTCTGCTAAAACAAGCTGTCACACACATTTTTATTCTTCTTGTTTTAGTCATTCCCTTCAATGCATGCTTAGATACATATTTTAAAGCTACGGTTTACATGTTAATTTTCAAGCCTAGATAAAGTAAATGATTGAAAGAGTACAAATCTCCAGGTTAAGGATCGAGGGCATTCCAATGCCTTTTGGCATTCTGTGAATAAGCAGTTCAGTAATCATCTATTTTTGAACACTCCCATAACCTAATTAAAAGGTACTGTGAAATAGGTGGTTTAGAAATTAGCAGTGAGATGTAGTCTTTCATCTGTTGATCAGCAGTTCAAATCTAGCCGTGGTTGGCAGTGATCAAAAGTGTTTACTATTTGATTGTCGTCCAGTGGCCTTCATGAAATAACTTTAGCTTTCTTTCATAACTTTAGCTTTCTTTAAAAGCACTATTGAAGGCCAATGTCCAAATTCATCATCCTCTTTATGGCTTCCAGTGGCATGGAAGAAGAAATCAAGACTGTCCCTCTACAGAAGGATTTTAGGGTGCTGCACTTCACTATATGGCCTATGATTTGGATGTCTTCTCCACATTCACATATTGGGCTATCCTTCATTTTCCATTTTTGTAGTAGATAATTACAATGCATATATGAGATTCTGATATGTTTCACTGTGGTTTATATTTTACATGCCATGGTGAAGCCAGGTAATTGTAGGATCCGTAATCAAATCTTGATTCTTGACCCTGGTAATTTTGCACAGCCTCCACCCTTTGTCTTTTGGTGAGAGTCCCAAGGTTTTAAGAGCTTTGGCTGCTGACCAGAAAGAGTTCCTGGATTTAAGGCACCATGTTGGGTAGGAGGGGAATTTGAAGATCTTCATAGATGGGCAAATCTAGGTTCATTGTTTTGCATTTGTATTCTTACTGCTTCTCTTCAGAGTGGTGGTGATATGAATATGGAAGGAAACAAGACTGTTGATGTTGGCATCAGTATTCCTGAGACAATTTGCATAACAGTGTTCAATTGAACATTGACAAGTTTTGTATGTATGTTACCTGGCCATATTAAAGTGCAATATTCAGCTGCTGAGAAGATGAAAGCCAAGGAGGCTGTCTGCAAGATGAGTGTCTGCTTCCCAACTGTCCCACAGGTAGTTTGTGGATTATATTGCTCCTAGCTTTCATTTTGGCAGTGGTCTTCATCAGATGCTGGCAGTATGGGAGGCTGTAATCCAGAACCATGCCAAAATATTTTGGGAAATTCTCATGCCTGAGTTTTGTGCTGCAAAAGGTGGCTTTTCAGATGCTGCTCTGCATGTGGGTTCTTTAGGTTGAATGCGGAGACAGCTGTTATAACGTTAGTGGTTTCAGTGCAGTGCTTTGTGGATAGGTCCCCATTTCACAAACCCAACCCTACCACAACATTGGCATTTTTGTCGGAAGAATTACAAGAGAGGCTATTCACTTATTAACACATTGGGTAAGTTTGCAGTGCCATTACCTGTGCTGTCCTGGTTCCATGGATAGTGAACCTCAATCTCCAGGAGTGTCAACATAGTTCATTTAACAAATTCCATAACAGTTAAATGCCTTTAATAAGGAAAAAGGTTATCTCTGGCCTAGAAAGCTAAGTGTCCAGAGTTTGCTGCTGTTCCAGAGTTAGAAACAACAATGGGAGTAGAGGGTGGTAGTTGAGGTAGGGTAAAAAGAAAGAAATTGTCAGATTCTGCTTTGTTATGTAACTGACGCACCCATTGACTTGAATGGGAAATATCAAATGAGAACAGAATTTCGCCCACTAATTACTCTTTTTCAGATTTAATAAAACAGTTATTTCTGACAATAAGAAACTTAAATGTCAGCTATTGCTACGCAGTCATTTAATCTCATGTGTGCTACTAGTTTCCTTTTCTGCTTCTTTAAGAACCTGTACATAGATTCCCAGCCCTGCTGTGTACCCATTGCACCACCCAGGTAACACAAAGAGAGAAGAATCTATTATGCTTTGTATCCCTCTGGAGCAGGGGAGTCCTGATTCCCCAGTAAGTGTAGTGTGTAGTAGTAAGTGTAGCCTCCTGCGTCATGTTCCCCCATCTCTGGTATAGGGATATGTTGAGTTAGGGACAGTGCATGGCAGGAGTTCACTCTAGCCATCTCAAGCTGGTTAACAGTCTCTTAGAGATCACTACCAACTGGAGAAACTCACAGGATGTAATAACCTATGTGGGGTGGAATAAGGCAGAGACGCTTAACTATAATCAGCTCTATGATAGATCACTCCATCTGCTGTGGATCTCTGCCACAGCATAGAATTTAGTCCGAGATGTCTGAGAGCACAGGAATTATGTATGATTAAAAGAAATAAACCTGGGTGAAAATGATTTCTAACATCCTTGTATTGTTCCCTCTGATGATGCAAAAGCAAGGAAAGAAAGTATGTATCTACTATGATAGGGGCGGATTGGCAGGGGCCACAGAGGTTTTTCGCCTTCCTCTGCAGCATGGGGCATGAGTCGCTTGCTGGTGGATTCCCTGCAGCTTGAGGTCTTCAAATCTCACTTTTGAGGATTTCAATAACTCAGTCATGGGTTCGGGGTTGTTATAAATGTGTATGGGTAGGGTTTTGTGGCCTGCCTTGTGCAGGAGGTCAGACTAGATGATCATATTGGTCCCTTCTGACCTATGAGTCTATGAGTCTATGAGTACAATATTAAAATTTTTTTTGACAAATGTCTTTACTGTGTTGACAGTTGAAACTAGAACAAATAGAAGCATCAACACAATTGTGTGTGTACACAAATAGAAATTCAAAAGCATTAGTATATTTCAAGTCATGGTGTCTATTCTCTCCAGCAGAGGTAATATGTCTATATCTGTCAATTTGCTGTGGGTCTGTGGGACTCTAACTAGACTGCCTTGTCATCATTTTAAAATGCACAGTCATGTACTAAGTTCAGGGAGGTTTATTGTCTTTGCATTTTAAAACTGATGCCAAATATAGCTGGAAGGAAACTTTCTCATTCCACTTATGCTAGAAAGGTGCATTCAGAAATACAAGAGGGCACATGTGTTATATGCAATCTCCTCAAATGGTATGGGAATAAGAAGGCATATAGTCTTTTTCACAAACTGTGGATGAAAGTGAATACTGCTGTTGAAATTCATGGGTGAAAATATTTTTATTTAAAGCTGGTCGGTTTTTTGTTTTGTTTTAACATTCCTGTGTATATGGAAATGACTGGACTTACTTGAGCCCCTATGGTGATGTTTCCTCTACGAGGCAAGGAGGCAGAGAACAACAAAGTTGTGATGCCCTAGATAACTCCCACCAGCCCTAAGGCTTCTGAGGCAGTGGGTAAAAAAGCAGGTGGCACATTGAAAATCACTTGCCTTCCATCTTACTCCCCCAGAAGCCCCTAACAAGAATGGGAACAGGAAGTACTTACTGATGTTGATACATGCCCAGACAGCAGGACCAAGCTTCCCCCTTTACTAGTCTCACAGCGTTCAGTACCATGCTTTTAACCTACATTCTCACAGAAAATTTTAGCTAAAAAGCCTAATCCTGTAGTTGGAGGTTTTGTTGGTATCAGCACTGCAGGACAGGGGCGTGAGCTGTGGAGTCTGTAGAGGTAATATTTATTGTACTTTTCCAAAGTAAAGAATCCTCTGCTTTGATTATTTTTATAAAAGTTAATGCCCTCAAACAAGGAACTGAAAAACAAAGTTGAAAATTAATTGCATATAAAACATATAAATGAAAGCTTAAAATTAATTAAGCTAATGATCAGAAATAATGAATCAATAGTGAAAAATATTCCTAGTTATTAAGCAATGGCATTTATATCTTCAAAAATGCAAAGTGTAACCTAAGGCTTCAATTTATTAGTGTTTGGTGTAATCATCATTAACATTTTCAGTTGAATCTTTAATGAGCAATCAAGTCACTAATATAAAACAGAATTTAAAATGGCAATCTTTAATACTCCAGACAGCATTCTCAAATCCTCTACAGGTACTGTATATGAAATCTTTGTCATGCTAATTACTTTTAACCAGTGCACCTTTGAACCCTAATGGTTTGTAACAGTATCATGCAGTAGTTTTGAAAGACCTAAGTGTATCTGTTACATAAAGAACATTATTTTATTAGTAGGGACAAAAAACTTTGAATCTTCTGAGTTGGTGGCGAAGATCATGTTTTTGTGATATTTTTTGTTGTTACAGAAATACTCGTATAACTTCAGTTATCTGAGTATAACTAAAATTTTTATAAGATTTATGTACAGGGAGTCATTCCATATTATTTGCATACAATTGGATTAGCATTGGTAACTAATCTTTAATGTCTACATTGAAATGAAGTAGAGGATAAAGGATCTCTTCAGCCAAAACCATCAGTTCTTCAAGAGATTGTGTATCTCCATACCACTTCACGTGCATGTGCAACCAGTTCACAGTTGTCGGAGACTTTCCCTCAGAGATACTCTTCAGGGCAGCACATGGTCTCTCTGGAGCCTTATGCTGCTGCATGCTGGTATAAAGAGTAGAGGTGCTTCCAACCTCCCTCATTTCCTTCTTATCACCTGTGATGGTTGTCATATTGTCTTGTCTTTGCAAATGTATCACAATTTAACTGTTTTGTACATAGTTGATAGTCATTTAGTCATAGTTTTAGTGTTAGGTAGTTTTTAATATTGTTTCTTTCTAGGGCAGTGTTATACACTCTGGTATCCTTTCTTGGGTTCTGATACTGGGGCCAGGTCATGCCTCAGTCACTGAACTTCAACCCTTGTCATTCTGCAAAAACCCAATGACCGTAAGTAACCTGCTCTTCAGGGTGGCCAGACTTACATTTTTGCTGAGGAGGCAGCTCTTTATCTGCATTTGGAGTCTTCCCACTCAGAACAGCTGCTGAGTACATCAGCTTTGATCAGGAGTACTCTGCTCTATTGGCTGAATTCTGGCAGCAGTCTTCTTCCCAACTATCAAGGAAGAAACACCTCATAGGACTCATTATCTGGGAGAGGGAGATCCTTCACACAGAAGACCAGCAAGTGTGCGGATAAAGGAAGTAGAGTGTATATCTTGTATGTAAATATACCTTCATGTCTCTGCCTGATGACCCAACTGGTTGGACAAACAAATACATTTTCCGTTGTCTGGTGTTGACTGAGCTTATGCATTGATTACC
This sequence comes from Mesoclemmys tuberculata, assembly GCA_007922155.1. NCBI lineage: Eukaryota > Metazoa > Chordata > Testudines > Chelidae > Mesoclemmys > Mesoclemmys tuberculata. The sequence goes on from ML675646.1 coordinate 37,629,649, forward strand.
AAACACATTTTAAGACCATGATTCTAGTATATACCTATATCTCTTTGTACACGCCTCATACATACATCACACCAGAATATTAATGACTACTGAGTCATTAGAGAACTAATGATATATTGCATGCTACCTTTTGGGTATGTATCAGGTGGCCTGAGTTATCAACAGAGGCGTAGAAGTACAGCAGTAGGACTCCTGGTTTAAGGAGGAACAAGGGGTAGACTGCTAAAGACTAATTGATGTCATGTAAGAGATTTAATAAATGAAACCCATCACTGGGGGAATCGCAGTTTAAAGTATTCTGGCCTGGCAGTGACTTCCTACAAAAACCAAATAGGGAGTAGAAGGCAGTGCACCTTCAGGGCCATGCCATGCTACAAGGGAGTATCTTGAGGGACATTTGTCTGCTACAAGACTTTTTTATTCAATTATGATTCAATCTTCATTTATTTGATGGCTTGACTGTGGAAGAGCTCCACTGAGCCAAGACCACAGTAGACCTGTTTGACCTGCAGCTTCCAAATCCTGCTTCTTTCTCAAACCCCAACGTGTGTGGCAATATCTACCTTATTCCTGGGCTTCCTGAAGGGTCCATTTTCTTCTTATCTTCAGAGAACTCTGCCTGTACATCTAGAAATCACAGTGAGCAATGGAAGCGTTCACAAAGAATGGCTTTAATAATGAAATAATTGGG
>ML675646.1:37630739-37659127 GCA_007922155.1 Mesoclemmys tuberculata
GTTGAAATTTTCTTTCAGATAGCATAAGAGGAAGAGACTCTGCACTCAAGAGATCCTGGGTATATGTTCTGGAGTTAGACCAGTCCATCCATATCTGAAAGTCTATTTATCAGAAGTAATATATCTGGCATTTGTTATAGATATTATTTCCCTGCTTTTCCTTTTTTCCCTTCAGTTGTTCTGCTTGTTCTCTTTTCAGTTATGACAGCCCAGAAGAGGAGAAATGCATGTCAAGCCATTTTTAAATTTTTGTGATGCCAAAAAAACCTCCTGTCAAGTCTGACTGCATTAACATGCCACTCAGCCTCTCTGTTCATTAGAACAAATTAGATTTGGAAATCTTTTAACTTTAAACAAACTCCCTGAAAACCTGACATATAGTAACAGCAGCAATTATTTTCTTCATACTATTTTTTATTGCATGGTTTTATCCCATGTAATGACAGACTAATTGCAGAAATGTTGGAAAACTTTCAGTGTCAATTAAAGTAACCTCAACAAAAATTCAACAGCAACTGGAACCAGAAGCATTTTATTTCCCAAATAACAACCTTTATATCAGAGTTCACAGCTGAGTACCTTAGCTAGACCTAAAGAAGAGATCTGTCCAATAAAAGATATTCCCATACCCACCTACTCTGTCTACTATTTTGGCATCAACATGGATACAAGAAGACAGCAACCAGCCTTTATAATGCCAATTAATAACCCCACGAATATAAGTAAGGTAAATCAGGACCTTTTCAATCAGGTGGCTGCAAGGCGCTCTATTTAATCAAAATCAGAGTTTCTATGTTTTGGCATCAACATTCTGAAACTTAGCACTTGCAATATTTGGAAAGTCTTAATAATAGCACTGATCATACAGAAATCAAATGTGTTGAACCCCCTTCAAATTTTTTCACTTATGCTAATATCAGATGTTTTGTGTGTTATACTAGAATGCAAAATCCATATTTTTTAAAACTGTACACACAGGATCAAATATATTCTTCTGCAAGATGTGTGTGTTCCAGCTGGTTAGCTATACCAGGCACTTGATCCAACTCTATGTATTTCTGCACTGTCACAGTCAGCCCATTATGCTGACGCTTTCAGGTAATTTATTACTTTTTAATCACTTTTGTACATGGAGTTCTCTTTGTGGTTGTGCCCTCTTTTTCTACACCTAGTGTCCTTTTGCTTGTAGCATGGAAACCATGGGGCAAAAGCTCCCCCTAAAAGAATGTTAACCAAGTTACATCTCTGGAAAATGTAAACCGAAAAGGTAAGGCACTTTGGAAAAAATATTTATATATAATGATGTTCAAAATATAATATAATTATCTTGGGAGAGAGCATTTTCCAGAAACCTCACTGTCTCCCAGACAAGATCTTCCTTAAATGCTGACTTAGGTATATCTGCACTGCAAAAAACCTGCGGCTAACCCGTGCCACTGATTTAGGCTTGTGGGGTTCAAACTAAGAGGCTGTTTAATTGTGGTGGCTAGATTGCAGGGGACTCTCCCACAACTCAGGGTTCTAGAGTTTGGTTCTGGCTGGAGCCCGAATGTCTCCACCGTAATTAAACAGCTCCTTAGCCTGAGACAGCTGGCACCGGCCAGCCGCAGGTTTTCAATTGCAGTGTAGAGATACCCCTAGCGTACTAGGAGCACAGCAGCCAGATGTCGATAGTAGCTGCTAAAGGAACTTTTCTGAGTATAAATCTGGGCTTATTTCCATTTTTTTAAAGTTGTATATCAGGGATCACATCTGGACCAAACCTGTGAAGCATATTGAGAAGGATATAAAACCATCTTAAAAATGCACCTAGAAGTCCAATCATTGTCCTCTGTGTGTTTCCCTTTTCATTTTAGTAAATTTAGCTCTGAGGAAAGCTGCCAGGCTGACAGCTCTGTAAAGAAAAAAATACTGTATTTATCCACTGCACAAGCACCGCAGGAACAGCAGCATTCGAAGCTTACCCAAGCATCTCAATCCCGATCTTGGGCAAGAGTATGTCTGTTGGTTCTATCTCCATTCCAATTCTGTTCTTGATCTCTGCTCAGGCTGTCACACAGTAACCATTATCAATTGTACAAAGGTGGTTTTATGCAGTGGATGCCTGTGAGGTACAAAGTGAGACCAACCACTTGTTATATACAGGTCTCTGCACAGTCATCAGATGGTAATAGCTTTCAGTCATCATTGCCTCGGGCTGGCTTTGAAGCAGAAATTTAGAAATAAAAGGTGGACTGTTTATTTTTCCAGTCTCTCATCAGAGCTACGTACACATCAGGGTACATGTGAGCTAGTACCTGGCTTCAACTATGTAAACATTTTTTGTCAGGACGTCTCATATTTGCACTGAGAATAAACTCAACCCTCCATATTCTGTGGGAGAAGAGGCAAACATAAGAGATTTACACATTTATAAGGAATGACTTTGATTTGGGGATAGCTCTGTTTGAAAGAGCTGAGGCTATTATAGAGCTCAAGTAGCTAATTGGTGCTACAGGGCTGTATATCCTCTCTGCTGAATAGGGGTCATAGCGATGGTATAACAAAATTCTAAAGAAGCAGCTTTTGTGTTCTCTTTTAGTTTGTTCATTCTTTTGTTCTGAAAGATTAGAAACAACTTGTGCTAGTGGGGGGGGCAATAAATGAAAATAAAAAGCAAAAAGGAGATACAAAGTAAAAGCAAAAGCACTTAACCAAGGTGCTAGTTTTCCCTTTATATTGCGTGTGGACGATTGGCATCAGAGTCTACAACAGCACATAAAATAAGAGAAACAGAAGAAGATTTTTAAAAGCAAAGTCCCAGTCCTTTAAAGTGCCTCCTTTGCTACACAGTGAATTCCGTTGACTAACAATGAGTTCTTGTACAGGGGTGGAGGGAGAAGGCTTTCTCTTCCTTCAGGACAGGAAGAATTTGAAGGCCAGGAGTTGTATGCTACACATAACATCTTAAAGAAAATAGACTCCAGCCTTATCCCAAACTCTCAATGCCTTCACTTGGAGCAGGAGTAGGTCCCAAGATTGCAGAATCATTTATGATGAAACCCTACTCTCCAAAAGATCCCAGCATGAACGTCTCTGTTGCAGTGAGATCTTTCCAGACAAGCGTTCCTCATTTTGAATCTTCTTTTGTGTGCCATTTTGATCTGATGTTCTCAATCTGGCTAAGTGAGGTATTTTTTAGGAAAACATACATTTTTAATAGGAAGAGGCTGCCCTTATACCATTTGAGATGGTACCACAGAACATTTGGATTAAGAAATTAGAATGATACAAAATCCAGATGACACACATTAAGTGGATTAAAAACTGACTAACCAACAGGTCTGAAAATGTAATTGCTAATAGGGAAACATCACTGAGTCAGTGTGATTCTAATGGGGTCCCGATTCTTGGCCCTATGCTATTTAATATTTTTATCAATAACCTGGAAGAAAACAAAGTAATCACCAATAAAGTTTGCAGAAGACCCAAGGATTAAGAATGTAGTAAAGAGGACAGGTCACTGATACCAAATGATTCAGATTGCTTTGTAAATTAGGCCTGAGCGCACACTGTGTCTAGAAACAAAGGATGTAGGCCCTACTTACAGGATGAGGGACTTTATCCTGGGAAGCAGTGACTCTGAAAAAGATGGGTATCATGTTGGATAATCAGCTGAACATGAGCTTCCAGTGTGATGCTGTGGCCAAAAAGGACTAATGTGATCCTTGAATATATAAAAAGGGCAATCTTCAGTTAACATTATTTCAATGACCTTATTAAAGGAAGGAGAGAATTATCAAGTAATTAATAACAAATTTAGAAGGAGTTCTAAGTCAACTGAGGCTACGTCTATACGTCAGTAAAGTCCCACTCAGTCGATCCAGAAATTGACCTAGGAAAACCACGTCTGAAAGTGGCACAGCGCAGTGTGGACGGCACACAGAACGGAAGCAGTGAAGTCGACGTAAGTTATGCAAGTTTTTTACATCGCTTACATATCTCCCATCGACTGCTGCCAATCTCGGAGGTAAGTATAGACCAGGCCTCATTCTTCATCACAGTTAGATGCTTGATCTGCTAACTCATGAACTGATTGTTTAAATGTTAGGTGCTCGTATTACCAAAATTAGAATATTAAATTGTCACAGATCCTAGCAAGTGCCTTTTCCTGGCCGCCCCGTAGGACTGCTGTGAGGGGAATCCAAGCCTCTGTGTTCTGCATCCCCTAGAGAGTGGCAAACTTCTAGACCCTCACTAGGCTGAAGCCCTGGTTCCGCGCTTGGCCTCTCTGGCATGTTCTCTGGCCACTGACTCTGTCTGTTACCCCTTTTCAGAAATGGAGCTCCTCAGCCCACCTGTCTTGGACTATCACTGACCCTGAAATACCCCTGTTACTTAAACCCACCTTGTCCCAGAACTCCACCCTAAATCTCAAAGCTGCTGGTTTACACTATGTCTTGCTCAGGGGCATGCAGGAGGTGCAAAGCAGTTAATGTACAGAGAGACACTTTGCTCAGAACCTAATACCTTTATGCTCTTTTGTACTTATTAATGTAAAACACAGGGGAGTAGAGCTCATACAAACAATAAACATCTGAAATGGCAATATCCCTCACTTTCTATCTCACCTGACCCTAACAAGCCCTTAGGAACCATCTGGGTCTGGAAAGGCATGCAAGCAAGGTATCCTGTCTTCATGCAGGCTGTTGCATGCTAGCTGTTGTGTCTCCCTCCTAGAGCCTCTTCCCAGCTTCTGTGACTTTTCTCTCTCCTGCCCCATGCTTCTTCTTATCTAGCCTCTGTTCCTGTGTGTTTATTTTAAACACCTCCTGGTAACCTGGCCTGTTTTTGTCGTCCTAGTGACTTTCAACTGCTCATACCTCCAAACTGAAAGCAATCAGCTAAACTAATTGTTTTTTAAGCATGCAGCTACTTTTTGCACAACCTGTGTGTGAAGTTTAAGTACCATTGTTAACTGTAAGTACTTCCCAATATATCTATCTGGAGTGTATGTGCTAAAGATGCTGTCTGCATGGTGGATCCATGAACATGTGGGCACTCATAATACAGCAGTTCTTCATAATACGTCTTCGCAATATCTATCAGAATTCATTAGTTCTTCAGATATAGCCCCAATTCAGCACAGAAATACCTCTTACCATTTGTATTACTCATAATTTTGCTAGGGAAAAGTTGCAATTTCAATACTAATTTGACTCTTATCCTTCAAAAGTTTAAATAATATCCTCTATGCTTATGCTTCCTTTGCGCTATACAGAAACATTAAGATATGTTTAGTTTACCTTTTCATCATTTTGCTTGAAGGTGAAGTTCAGGATTGGGCTTTAAAGTATCAAAGTCCTTTTTCTTATTGTGTAAAGGCCAGGATTATATAGTAATGAGGCCATTGTACTATCCTAGGAAAATGCAAGCCATATTGTAATTTTCTGGCTCTGGTAGAGTTATATCTTTGAATAAGATGCACTTTGGAAGCTATTCTTAAAAATAAAGAAAACAGAGGAAAGAAATGAAGCCTGGTAATATTCAGGAGCAATGGCTTGGTTTCTTAATTTCTTCCCCTTTTACTGGGCAAAACTGATATTTAAGAAAGTTCAGGAAGTTAGAGATTTTACTGCTTATCTGTAGACCACAGTTTGAAAACTGCTATCATCTTTCATAAGTAGATTGGGACAGAGGTAAGATTGCCATGTGCATTTTATCATTGCCTAACCTTTGGGTGCTTATCTTTGTGACTGTCATTTTTTTTTCACATCGTGTTCTTGATGGAGTTTTTTAGACGTTTTAAAGGAGGAAGAGAACGTGGAACATGTCACAGTTGGCTAGTATGCTCCCTATCCCATGCATCTGAGGAGGACTACAAACTGGAAGGCAAAGATTAAACCTGTAAAGTTTCATCTCCTTTGAGTTCTTTGATTAGTTTATAAATTTTAAAAAACGTATACATTATTGTAAGTTGAGGTTCAGAGAGGAAACTATAAAGTAACCTTAATTATAATTATATCATATAATTATAGTTTGTTATATTATATAATTCTAATATAACATATATATTATTCTATCATTCACTATTATAACTGCTAATAAGTGGCATGTTTAACAATGGGAAAGTTGTTACATGAAGGCTTTTCTTTTGTTAAACAAATTTTCTCACAGAGCTTGATTTTGATTTTGATTCACTCCAGATTGGACCACGTCCAACTCACCTTTTGGACTACTGTAAATAAGGCATGCAGAATTGGGACAATATGTGTGAGATATATAAATTCCTATTTTCACTTCTCTCTGGTATTTTATTTTTGTGGATTATACTATGGATTCCTTAAAATATTTGATACACTTTGCATATAATGAATTGGAAATAATTTAATTGTATATGTAAATACAATTTGTAGATTCAATCCATAATGATGATCAATGTTTTTTATTTAAATATTTCATACTTTCAGCATAATATTCCAGGCCTTTTCTCTGTTTAATAAACCTCCTTAATGCCTCCTAAATATTAATGTATTGATTCAGTCTTTGCAATGTTTGTGAAGTCTAATTTATTTCCTAAATCTGGCCAAGAGGGACTTGCATTTGGAACTAACAAGATAAATCTTGCACAAATTTATTTAAAGTGGGACAAAATAAATATGCAAAATGCATCTAAAATCATATCGCCACCACTTTCCAGTTAAAACTAACAACACATTACTCTTTTAAATTGCTGCTACTTGAGTGAGATGTCAGTTTTAGTTATAAAATTAACTCAGTAGTGCCAGCCACTGTTATCATCTTGCTTCTTCTCAGAACAAAAAGAGAAAGATTTGGGAAATTTGCTCTAGATTTAGAAGTAGTTTGGTGAGATTTACTAAACAATAGAAAAGCAGTCCAGTTCAGTCATTTTATTTAGAATCTTTATGACTATGAGTCATAACCATGACAGCTGTGAGTAATGACCAATCAGAATGTTTTCCCAGTGTTTTTGTTTTTATGGATTCATGAATGCTTTACAAGTTCTTGCACAGTTAAGATTGCCACTGAATTCTCATTGTAAGCCAGTATTTTGCCCTATCTGAAATCCACAAAGGAATATCTATCTCAAAATGGATAGATTGGACTCTTTCTCAAAGGTAGGTTATTTCTACTAGATTTTAAGTAAATTGGACAAGTTGTTTCTGACCCTTAAAATCCTTTAAAATGGTTGTGTTTTGCTAGAGTCCAAAATGTCTTTCGATTACTTTTTGCTGCTTTGTAAGAAAAAAAAAAGGGGGGGGGAATGAGGGAGTGGATATATCTACTTAATATCTAATACAAAGGACCAAAGTTTGGGTGATTAAATTCTAATTTTAAAATTAGGTTGCAGTTTGATGTGTAATATCAGAGATAGGCGTGGATAACATGACCAGGTAGTGAGGGGGGAGTGGATTCCCTCCGTAGGTTGTCTTGACAAAGCCTGAGGTAAAAGTGGCAGCAGTTGGGGAATGACTCTATTCTGCTTCTCACACGTTTCCACTAAGCCCTTTGCTATCTTGCATACCTCTGTTTTGAAGCACTTTGAGATCTATTGATGGAAAAATTCCATAAAATGACAATTAATAATAAGCATATGTGGAAAAAGAAGAGCTGAAAGATCCCAGCGAGCTTGTGGAAAAGGAGATTGGAGGTATTCTCTCCTAACCTCCTTTCCTTTGAGTATGCTCTGGTCTGTCAGAAGTGTCTTATGAGTCTTCTCAGTTCCCTCTTCTGTAGGCCTTAGTGGCTCCTATGTGGCCTGAGGCTTCTTTCTATCCATGATCTCTTTTCCTCTTCCTGTTGCAGATTGGTATGAGTAAGTTCCCATCTTGCAGACCTTAGGAACCCCTCAGATAAATTAAGAAACAGCTGGTCCACGGAGCTGTATGAAATTCAGACTACTCAAGCACTGAGAGAATTTTCTGAAACATCAGAGACAGCAGCAAAATTTTGGCTGAATAGAATTTAAATTCTAGTTTCATATTTAGAAATCGGGTATAGCATAGTAATATTTTATTAACTTCTGTATGAGATTACTGCAAGTGTTCATAAATCCATCATCCTGATTTGAAAACCCGAGTGTTGTTTTGCATAAAAATAATCTAAATTTGAATATTTTAATAATTGTCAGAACAAACTAATTGTTTTTATTTAAATCCTAATAAGTGTTTAATTCCTTCTTTAAATTCAATAATTGCCATTCTACCCTTCTTTAAATTATGGAGTTAAGTTATACATGGAGAACATAAAGTAGATTTTTGTAAATGCATTTGCAGACAAAATGATTTAACTTAAAAAGTGGACAAAATTCATTACTTGGTACCCTATTGGCTAGGAGTACTCCAATGTGGATTGCACTGTGGAAGGTTTTACAGAGCTCTACCATGCACTTTTCAACACTAAAATTATTCCAGTAATTAACAGAGAGATGAATGCCAACTCCTCCTAAATCATGGGGTACATTCTGCTGTCACGTTGACATATATAGAGGAATTTTTCCCCAAGTGATTGTAGCATGTATTGTGAAGATATAACTGAAACAACCAGGGCTATTCTTCTTTTTAGGATTGTACTTGAGACATATTAGGCCTGACGCTGATCCTGCTGAAGTCAATGGCAGAACTCTGAACTGGGAGTTGATTCAAGGTTCATCATAAGGCTAGCTCTAAAATCTCTGAATATGAAAGGCGACTGTTTCCACCTGCTGTGTCAACTCATAAAGCTTTTCAGTAATAAGAAAATAAACTTTAAACACTTTACATTGTTAATTTACTCATCTTCTAGTCAAATGTAATTTTACTGAAATCCAATCCTGCATAATTTTAATTAATGTAAGTTAAACAATGAGCAAGGGTTTAATTTTAAAAGATACTCTGGGTGTGTCTGTACTTCAGCTATGACTTTTTGTACATTACTATATAATGTATAAGTATATTGGGTCAAATTCTACCCTCAGTTACATTTGTGCAATCCCACTGATTTAAATGAAAGCAGTAGAGCCAAACCACTGTAATTGAAGGCAGTATATGGCTCATTATTTCTAAAACCCTGACTATGCCATAATTAATATCAGTATTTTTAGTTGGTGTGTGGTTTAAGTGCCCATTATAATATTTTAGTGAGATGTCCGATTTCTGTGATTACTCCATATTCTTTTGATATCTCCATTGGCTCTCCAATTATTTCTGCTGCTGTATGTTTAGAATATCAACCTAACAGAAAAAAAGAAGTGTTCCCATGTTTTAAATTGCATAATATTGCTCAGGGAAAAGTCAACAGGCGTAGAAAGTTAAATAGTTGTAGATTCTCTTGGTGCCAGGTTCTGCCATTTTTATGTAGGCTGAGTAACACCTTATGTTAGCTGTCCTCTTGTCATCTAGTATGGAAGCTTATTTAAGCGATACCACATACCACAGTTAGTAGTTCTGCAAAGTCTTGGGTCAATACTATCTGAGTGAATTCACCATCTTGGGTGAATACTATCTGGTCCTGGTGACTTATACTGTTTAGTATGTCAATTTGTTCCAAAACCTCCTGTATTGACACCTCAGATTTGTCACCTTTGTGCTCCTTTAGCATCTCATTTGTCCAGTGGCCTCACTGATTGTTTGGCAGGCTTCCTATTTCTGATGTACTTGACACAAAAACTAAGTATTTTTTTCTACTTCTTCAAATTCTTTTTCTAGACTGTCTAATTATACATTTACACTTGCCTTGCCTGAGTTTATACTTTTCTCTTTTTGTCTGTAGGATTTGTCTTCCAATTTTTTTTGTCTTTAAATGCCTTTTATTCTGTTATTTAGCCATGGTGGTATTTTTTGTTCCTTTTTTTTTTTATTTGGGGTATATATGAACTTCTATTATGGTGGTTTTAAAAAAGTTTTCATGCACTTTGCTGTCATTTCACTCTTGTGGCTATTCTTTTAAATTTTCATTTAACTAACTTCCTCTTTGTTGCATAATTCCCCTTTTTGAAGTTAAATGATACTGTGGTGGGTTTCTTTGGTATTCCTCCTCCCAAGGGGGGTTTAAATTTGTTTACATTATGATCGCTATATCCAAGCAGTTCATCTATTGTTCTTTTACACCTGTTTTTTGAGGTTTTGTTTTGTTTCTTTTTTTTTAAATTTTTCACTGAGTAGCACAGTTAAAAATGTATACTATATTAAGGTCTATATAAATCCTATTTTAGTTAGAAGAGATTGATCTCCATTGACCTCACTTGTCTTTACAAGAGACCCTTATTGAATGAAAGATATCACAATGCTATGATGTTCATCGGCATGCTGTGCTAACAGCATGCAGCAACATACAATAGTGGGGTGTGCGTTTCTGTATCAAGATGCTAATGCATTTATGAAATGAAGCTGAATAAACATAAAGAAGAGCAAAAATTAAATGTGTCATAGAATACTATGTGTGTAACTTTTGTCAAAATGGTTGTGATATTTAAAAAAGAAAAAGAAAAGTAGGCAAATAATAAAAAGGACATTAGCCATTCTGAAATAAAGAAGGCATACCCAATAATATAAAAGATATTACAACAATATGGAGTATACTGAACTGATGGCTAAAGCATAGTGACAAGGGGTATTGCCTTTGCCATGTGACTGAAGACATTGTTAGGCATATGACTCCTGTGAGATTTTTCTAGATGAAAGATTGAGGTCAGAATTTTGCTTTTAGACTGATTTAATGCTAATAATGTCTGACACATTAAATACCTTAGTTGAAATGTTATCATCAGATAAAAACCTTTTGTCAAGTTTGGTTAATGGTTTAAAAAGTGAAGTCTGAATTGCAGTGAAAATACAATTCCTACCATCATTTCTCCGAAAAACTGTGAAAGTTTCAGGGAAATCTTAACTATCCAGTAACAGCACAGAAGATGTGATCAGAAAGGAGTATCACTAGAACCCATTTTACTACACAGAAAAATGTAGTCCTGGGGTCAACTTGTTTATTGTCAAAGGTAAAGTTTGCACTACTTGCAAGCATGTTAGGATATTTCCTCAGTAACTCTGGGCCAAATTCTGCTCCCTTTACACACACAAGAAGGCACATTTGCTTCAACATGCTGAATATTCATGTAAGACTAGATACCTCACAAGGAAACATACAAGAGTACCTGGACAGTATTCTCATTCAAGAAGAGTATTTGATGGATACACGGTAGTGTGCGTGCGTGCGCGCACTAGCCCATATGTTGTTCTGCATGAAAGGGATTGATTTACATTTAAAGAACTCTGTTTTCTAATTTTATTTTTATTCATCTTTCTTTTTGATACAAATGCCTGATTAAACTTTTAAGCATGTGGGGCCAAATTCTTTTTCTCATTACAGCTGTGTAGCTCCATAGATATCTGTGGAGTTGCAGAAGTGTATTGGGGACTAAAGGAGACACATTGCATATTTACAGTGGGAAGACCAAGAACTAAAAGGATAAGATACTCAGCAATAACACTGATTCATTGTCCCAGAAGAAATAAATTGTGCAAGACAGACTAAAAACAATACCTAAAACCCAAACCAATTTCCAGTAGACATTTTAATGGAATGACCTAAGTGAAGTCAGCTTGTCTCCTATTTTGTCTGAATTCTTTTTTTCACCATTATTATGAATGATAATTATACATTTGAGAGATATAATTAAAGGATAAAGAGTATGTGGCAGATTCTGTTCTCATTACATCTGTGCATTCCTTCTAAGTTAATGCACTGGCCTTGTAATAATGAAGAGAATTTGGCCCAGTATCAAATTATATTTGTCTGTCTTAGCATTTATGTATTTAGATATAAAATAATAAAGGCCTATCCCAGGCTCTAGGTGCCCTAACATAATTAATTATCTTGCAAATATAGTTCAATTCAATCTGAGAAGCATTAAAATCCCTTCAACAGGATAGCCACCTATGCCCTCATCGTCTCGAAAGCACACTCTCAACCTTCTCCAGAGACCCTATTAAACAGAAGTCTTTTGCAGAGTGCCCAGAAAATCACCAAGCTTAGGCCACCAAGGGCAGAGGAGCAAATTCTAGTCTTGCTAGTCAAGAAGTTGCAGTTTAAATTCATTTTCATTTTTGTTGTACTTAGGAACAAGTACAATAAAATAGTTCAGTTCTTGTTTCTCTATAAGTGATAATACTGATCAATGAAACATTTTAGAATTAAAGCTTTCAACAGTGGTGACTGCTATAGCTTTGCCATAAAAAAAAAAGAAGAGATTTTACAGTAGACCGAATAGTTCTTCTTCAAGTGGAATTCCTGTGGGTGCTCCACTTTAGGTGATTGCACGTCTCTGCACCTCTAATCGGAGAATTTTGACAGCAGTACCTGGCTGAGCCACACGTGTGCTCTCCTCTTTTTGTGCCTGCGACAGCAGTTCATAAGCTCTACGTGGCCGCCCCCCCTCTGTTCTTTCTCAACCATCATTGGTCTGAGTAGGAACTCCAGCAGTGCCTTCATTGATTTACCTCAGAAGTGATTGTTACAGTCTTTTGTAGATAATAGTTAGATTAGTGTTATTCATATAGCTAGATTAGTTAACTAAGACTTTCTCCCCATTTAAAATTTTTTTTTTCTTTCTTCCCTTTGAAATGGCAGGCACTCCTGGATTTAAACATTGCCTCTCCTACCATGAGGCAATTCCTAATTCCAACAGCCATTCACAGTTCATCAGGTGCTTGGGGGAAACCAACGTACACCAAAAGTGCATCCATTGTCTTAACCTGAAGTCCCACACAAGAAAAGCAAGGGACCTCAAACTTAAACTTATTCTCATGGAGAAGTCCTTCTGTCCCGCCTCAGACCCAGAACCGCAAACTTCTCCTCGTGATTGACCACCAAAGACAGCTTCTGACAGATCCTCCTTTTCAGTCTTATGGGGGGAGGGATCTGTTCCCTAAAAAAAACAGCAAAGAGGAGACCTTTGACTCCTCTACCAAATCTAAAAAGAAGCATTCCCCGGCTCGATCTACTGCATCAGTACTGACCACGCCCCAGGCAAGTATCTTCGAGTTGGCAGAGACTTCTAGTACCAATGGTACTATTAAAACCACAGACCCTAAGCAGGCAGGCTCCAAAAAGGAAGGCAAAATAAGAGAGCCCTTCCAACTACGGCACTGGCATCAGCTACAAAATCCTCCATATAGTGCCTCTGCGATTTCTAAGGCACTGGAGCCACCGACTGGTTTTCTGCCACACATCGCTGATGCATTGGCACCAAATCCTCGTAAATCCTTGGCGCAGTCAACATTGGCACTGATCCCAAGGGCACTGCTCAACCTACTGGCACCACAACAATTCTCGGAACTGTACCAGTTCCAAGTGCCTCCTCCATTACCAAAAATACACTAGTTTCTTGTACCTAAGGATGTGACAATCTATCTGGACAGCTGATCTATCTGGTGGAGTGTGTCCTCTGTCTTTGCTCATCCAATTACTAAAAGATTCCTATAGGGAGATCGTAACCTGAACCCAGAGCCCCAACTCTCCCATTGGACCTCACACTCGTGCTTTGATCTTTGATCACTTCCCCATTGGAACCTCTGGCTACATGCTTACAACTACACCTTTCCCTGAAAGTATCCTTTCTAGTAGCCATCACATCCGCTGGATGTGTTGGAGAAATAGGGGCCCTGATGGCAGATCTACCAGAAACAATTATTCTCAAGAACAAGGTCACTATGAGACCCCACCCCAAATTCTTCCATAAAGTCCCTTCTTCATTCCATTTTAACCAACCCATCCTCCTCCCCACATTCTAAACCTCATAACAATAGGCAGGAGGCAACGTTCCACACCCTGGATGTCAGAAGGGCATTAGTCTTTTATCTAGAATGGACAAAGCCATACAGGAAAACTCCTAAGCTGTTCCTCTCCGCCATGGAACACTCCAAGGGCAAACCCATCTCTAAGCAGAGTCTTTCCAAATGGATTCCAGGATGCATTCAGCTCTGCTACCATTAACCCAGGGGCTACAACCCTCTCGCCACAGCTCAACACAGCGCTCCACAGCTCAGAATGCAGTCTACGTGAGCAGTAGCCACTCTGGTAGCCTCCTTCAACAGTGTGCCTATTACTGACATGTAAAGCAGCCACTTGAACATCCTCCCACACATTCATACAATTCTACATTATTGCCAAGGACTCAGCTGGAACACATGCTCTTATCATCCATTCAGACCTAATGCCAAAGCCCCTCCTTTTCCAAGAGATGCACTGCTCTACAGTCACCTAAAGTGGGGCACCCACAGGGATTCCACTTGAAGGAGAAGGAGGAGAGAAGGTGGTTACTCACCTTGTACAGTAACTGAGGTTCTTCAAGATGTAAGTCTCTGTGGATGCTCCACTACCTCCCTCCTCCTCTCTACTTTGGAGTTCTAACTGGTGCTCTGCAGTAGACAGCAAATGGGGAGGAGGGGAGCTAATTAACTTCTGCCATACATGAGGTGGAAAGAGCGCATATGCGGCACAGCGGACAGAATTTTGCTGTCAAAATTCTCCGATTAGAGGCACAGGGGTGTGCAATTTCCTAAACTGGAGCACTCATGATGACCAACATCTTGAAGAACCTCAGTTACTGTACAAGGTGAATAACCCTCTCTTCTGAGAAAACATTTGAAATATTTATATCTACTAAGTTTTCAAAAAGGAGAGATAATTGAATAACAAGGTAACTGGTGAATCTCAAAACATGGAACTAACAAATGCTGCCTTTGCTAAGATGCATTCATTCTCTGGAGTGTGGTAAAGTTGACAGTGATAACTGACTTGAGCAAATCAGTGACAATGAAGCCAGCTGCTCATATGTGAATAGTTACTGATTGTGGTTATTCACAGGGGGGAAAGAGCAGTACTTAGGAGGCAAATGTGAATATATGTGGTACAGCATTAAAGGAAAAATACTAAAAAGCTGCTTTTTAAGATAATATCTGCGGTATTAGATTGTAGAATAACCTTCCAATGGAAGAGATGGAAGCCCCTTGTAAAGCTTGTGATTCTGGGCAAAGTATTATAGACTATAATGTAGGAGCAATCTTGCTGACGTCTTTTCCATCTCTAACTGTAGTCCATCTTTCCGCAGATGTTATGAATGTATTGCTGAATGTTACACAATCCCTTTCTACAGTAATTAGATTCTGGCCCCCATTTTATAGTACTTAGCTGGCTACCTTGCAAACTAAATAACTCTAATTATAATCGTTCAGACCATTACATATTTAAATAAAGGCAATTAACTTGACTTGAATATAATTAAAAAGAAAAATAATTATAATTATTATTTTTAAAACTGCATAAATATTCTTAGAGGGGTTTACATTTTGAAACTACTACAAAAATAATGTCATGATTCCATGAACGAAATAAACAATTTTAATTCAAAACAGAAATGTGGAGAAGGATTATTTTCCAGTTAAACCTCAGGACTTGTAGTCGCAAGATTTAGGGTTCTGTGCCTGGCTTTCTCTCTGACTGTGTGAACTTGGGCCAGTCCCTTACAGCCCAGTGACTCAGATTCCTCACAGGTATCTGTAACATGAGAATAATATTGACCTGCCTCTTGTGGAGCACTGATAATCTTTATTGACTAATGTCTGTCAAACACTTCTGAGGTCCTTGATTATAAGGCAAAGCACATCAGTGATGAAGGGAAGTAGCTGATTGTCAACCCTAGTAACGTAATACATTTCAGGGGCTTTGCAATAACCTGGATGTTATTCTGGACTGCCATCCCTGATGCCTTCTGCCGGCCCTGATGCCTTCTACCACCCCTGGCCCTAGCTTGTACTCAAAGGGGCTTGACTTTTCCTGATTATTACTTCAGATTGGAAACCAGCAGAAGGATTTGAAACAGAAGCTTAGTCTGTAGTTGGAGAAGAACTGGCAGAGATCTGGCAGCAACTCCTTGGAGGGAGATGGGGCTAGCAGCTGAAGTGAAGTGAGCAGTGGAGTGAAAGACTCTTTACCCACTCAGAGAGCTTTCTTCTGGTGCTCTATCAGGAGCCTAGGCAGATGAAATAGGTCTTAGTTGATTAAATTCAACGCTCTGACTGGTTGAGCTAGAGAGGAGAAAAGTGGCTGAGATTGAATGAGTTCCCTCTGGTATATGCTTTACGTAGAGTGCTCAGGGTGTGCACTCTTTGGTGTCCTAAAGGTTAAAACATTTCACTTCTGTGATGAATCATGACAGCTAATCATCCCTTTTTAATAATTTTTTTTTCTTTCTTGCCTGTAGCTCTGTATCGGATTGCTGTGAAAATAGCTGTTGGTCCATTGCTAGGACAGTCAAATATGACTATAATGGGATCAGAAATCCTTTGCCACTTCACCTTATGGAAAGTGTTACTTTCAACACTTGGTAGCATAGAGCCTGCTGTTCTCGTGATGTTTTGCTGTGCAAAATGAGGAAGCAACTGGACTGTGTTATTGTGTTGGTATATACTGTATCACACACCAGTGTAAATATTAATTCTTTGGGTCCGGATGCTAGACTGTACATAACTAGACTATTTTGTAAATAACATGCTGAACAATTTCTGGCACTCTAATTGTAACATCTCGACTGTGAATACTTAGTTTTAAATTTAAATTTTAGTAGTGAAACAGATAAAAAAATGTCCTCTTTTCCTTCAGATCCTGACTTTAATCTCAATTCTGTGCTGACGCCTTCAGATGATTAAGTGCCCCGGTCACTGACATCTTTTTGAGTTTGCCTGCAGCTGTCTAAACTGTGTCTATTTTACAGCTGGTATCAAACTTAGAAGCTCCTTGGTACATGGAGTGTTTCATTATATATATTTTAAGCAGTGAGCACTATTACATCAACAGTAGACTTTGGCATCAATGTGTCCATCATTGTTCAATACATAATAATAATACTTTGTCTTGTTATAGCTCTCTTTCTCAAAGATCTCAAAGCCTTTTATTATTGTAGCACTTGGGAATCTTTGTCATGGGCCAAGACCCCACATGGTGCTAGGTGCTGAATAAATGGAACAAAAAAGACAGTCTCTGACCCATGGAGCTTACAGTCTACAAACATGAACAAATTTAGTACCAGAACCCATGTTAGGTAGGGTGAAGTATTATCTCTCTCTTACAGACAGGGATCCTTGAGGCGTGAGAAAATAAAACCAAACTTATCAAAATGTCTAATCATTTTGGATGCTTCAGTGTTAGGGTATCTGCCTGAGAAACACTATGCGTGATTTTCACATGTGCTAAAATCTTCAGCTCCTAGTGACATAAGTTGGAGTTTTAGGTATTGAGCACCTCTGAAAATCAGCCTCTAGGTGCCCCAAATTGGGCACTCGGAAGCTGAAGCACACAAAATTAGTGGACTCGTAGCCCAATTTTTCTTAAAGTGATTTGCCCAAGGTCACATAGTAAGTCTGTGGCAAAGATGGGAAGGGAACCTAGATCACTTGCCTTCCAGTACCATGCTCTGTTAGTGGCAGATGTACAGGTGGTGATTAAGTAAAAAGAATATATATATAAAGATAGTAGTCTTATAGAACTGCTATACTACATTAGAGGTATATGTAGTCTGGGCTGGAGTAGAGAATAGAGATTTTAGAGTCAATGCCTCAGTAGAGTCATGGGATAAGATCAGAATCTCAGCTTTCATTTAAAATGTGTTTCAAGCCCTCATGTATGCAAAGGAAAACTTGGAAATAAGAACTGAATGTAACTGATGTCTGTCTGACAGTCTTCAAACTACCTGAAACAGGAATTCCGAGAGGTGTCATCTGTCCCATACATCATAATTGAAATCTGCTGCTGCACTCGAGAAGTAAGGCCAGTGTGTGGTGCTGAGACATGGGCAAGAGCTTGGGGCCATGAGGCACCCTATTAGTTATGCCTGAGAGCTCCAGATTTCCTTAAATTAGCCCCACATACAGAACTGCTAATTTACACCATAATGCATTTATTAATTGAAGCTCCATTCATGAACGACAAGTGAATGGTCTTGATCTGTCTTCAGTTTGTTAAAAATCTTAGGGTTTTTTAAAGAAAATATTCATGTGCCTTGCTGCTTTACCAAACCTGGTTTTCTTGGAAATCTTTTCTGTCATAATCCCAGGCAACTCTAAAAATGGATTTTAATTTCTCACAATACCAAAAAGCTTCAGATGAGTGGCTGGAATTTTAAACTCCTAATTTAAGCATCATCCTTAGTTGGATAATTAGATAGTAACTTCTATGCAGTCTTGAAATGGGATGGGGTTTGAGCTCTTCATAAAATCTGTTTTGGCACTACTATGAAAATTCCTTTCTATGGCACTTAAACTATAAAGCTGTCTGCTTTTAGTAATATTGCTTAAGCTAATTAGCGTTCAAGGCCTCCAACACATTATAATTTCATTCCTGTGTCCACAGACTTCTCTTACATATTTTACATACATACCATTGTTTTAAGGCCAGCTAAAACACTAATATGTATATAATTATATTTCTATAAGAATCTGTATCCATTTGCCTTTGGGAAGGACAGAACGAGGGTCAAATTCCCTCCGTCATGTAAAAACATAAACAGAGTCTAAGGATTCTCCAGCAGCCTGTTTAAACTACTGGATTAATTGTAATAAACCTGGACAGAAGGGATTTGCCAGTTGTTATAAAATTGGGTGCAAATTAAATTATATCTTTCTGGAATGTCCAGGATAGAAGGTCTTTGTGGAAGCTATAATGCAGTTTTGGTTACATTATCAGTGCATTAGTGTTTTGTAAGCTAGACTTTCAACTGCATTTTCAAAGGTTGTTATACTCTGTTAAAAACCCATTGTGGGGTACTGTTCTGTGTTTTAATAACTCCAGCTCAGTTTTGCTCAGTTTAAAAGTAATGCTATTTTCTTTCCAGTTGGCAGCTCTACAATCTCTAAATGGGAAAGTCAGGCTATGGTATTTCTGATTTGCACAGCATCATCACTGGGTTGCCAAGTTGTAATATTTAAAAACCAGATACTCCAGCAGGAGTGTTGGAATCCCTCCCACTTCACTTTTTCCCTGCCTCCACCCTGGCTCTTCCCCTAAGGCCCCACCTCTTCCCCCAAAGCCCTGCACCCATTCGCTCCTCTTCCCCTTTCCCTGACCTCTGTCAGGGGGGACTTGCTTGCAGAGCTGGGGCTGGGAGCTCAGTAGCTCTGACCAGACACTTTCTGGTCAAAAAACAGGCTCTTGGCAAAGAAATAAAGATTCTGCAGATCAAATTCTGTCAGTTACACCTGTGCAACCCCATTGTCTTCAATGAGTTTGCACAGGTGTAATTAGTGGTAGAATTAACCTTTGCTGTTGGAACTTAGTTATTAATTTTGATGATGATACATGAGAAAGAATTGAATCCAACTCTCATACTCATCACTGGCTTGAGTCTGCAGGGTTAAAAAGAGTAAAAAGTAGTAAAATCTTGCTTTGTCAATGAACTCTGTTGCATTGCTTTGTCAGCATGACTCTGAACACACACAGGGAGAAGATCTGTATTGTTTTTGTAAGGCACTTTTCAGAGTAGAACCTCATTCTCAAAAAGCTGAAACAGAATCATTAACAAAACTAAGGCCCTGTCCATGCAATGAACTCTGTGCAGGCATGTTCTTTTCTGGATGTACATAATTCTACTGGACATTTCTTGCAAGCATTAAGAAGAAATATATCCCTTTTCTTGTAATTCAGATTATTGCAGTGTATATGATGTATTTTTATGTTTGATTCATTAATCAATTATTCATCATTTACAAGGAACTTCAAACACAAAAACTGAAGGATGCGATAAAAATAGCAAACTTTCACATGAAACTGTGTCATATTCATCCAAATCCTCTTCCCGGTGCTTACGTTGCTAATTTGTTGTTTTACCACACAAAGTTGAAAATGAGCTAATGAGCAAACTTTGCATATTGCAGGAAAAAAATCCCTAAATTAGAAATTAAGAATGATTAGAAAATTCTGCAAAACGTTGCTGTGAAAGTAAGATTTATTTGGAGCCACCCACAGTGGCATTCTGCCCATTTGTGCCAGATTTTATTTGATCTAGTCTACCATTAAGTAAAAATAAGTGCTTATCACATCAATAAATGTATCACACAATCCAAATGCAAGACATTTTATTTGTGTTTAAGGTAGGCAAGAATACACCTGAAAAATATTCCTTCCTACTGCTACCTTTGGGCTAAATTGTGCCTGAGAAGCACATCCCTAAGTAAGGAGAAGTGTGCTGCTGCACTGCCTTAGGTGGATACGGGGAAGTAGTTGTTCTTAGCGAGGCACAGTCCTTTAATAAACTCCTGTTTATGAAGAGGAAATGGAAAATGTGTAATCTGCTCTGTCTAGCTTGCTGCAGCCACGGTGCTTGACCCCTTACGTGGCACAGGGAGGAGGGACTGTGATTTTCCTTAGTTGCTTTTATTAACTCTTGAGCTTGGAAAGCATCAGAGGACAGCAACATTTGTAATTAGGTACCCCTGCTGCAGGGTGACTAATTATTTGCAGGTTCCTTATCACAACTGATTAGCTCAGGCAATGCTCACTGATGATTGTGTTTCATTACTATATCAATAGCAATGTATGCCCCAACCCTCCCACTCTTCACTGGTGAGCAGGCACACTGCAACATAGCTAATGCTAGCCGTCATCTGGGAACATTTTCAATGGATTGGGGAGCTGCAAGGAGGTGCCGAGCCAAAAGAGAGGAGAGGTTTTGTTCCTGGGAGATTACTCTTGTGGAGCAAGTTGCAGCTCGTCATTCTTCTTGTGCTCGCTGGAAGTTTCCTTTTTATGCTAGCTGCATTACTGATGTGACTTCCATCCCCTCACTACTAGTTCCTGAACTTCCCACACATCAAGAACCAAAAGGAAAGTGTTTAGGATTGGGGCAAGGAGGGACTGATCCCATGGATGAAAGCAAGACCAGAGCTGAGAGGAGGTGGCAGGAAATGTGAAGTTATTGGAATATAGAGTGGGATCATTCCAGCATTTACTAGGGAGATATGACAGAGTTTGGGCGGTGAGAGGCTGTATAGGAGCTTCTGGAGGGATGATCCAACTCACATCAGTGGAAAAATTCCTGTTGTTTTCAATAGGAAGGTGCGAAGCCCAGCATGATTTTAATGTCTTTGAAATCTTAATGCCAAACGGTGAAGCTGACTGTACTTTATTCCTGGGTCACAGAACTGAAGAGGAAAGGATCTGTTCAGTGCTCAGGAGAAAGTGTATTGAACAGTGCCAGTATTTTATATATTGGACCTTTGAAAATCGAGGGCAACATTCAGATCTGCATGATGGATCTCAAATGCAGTTCTGCTTGATGTATGGATGTATTTTTTTAACAAATGTAATTCATGCTGGTAGATGGCAGTGAGCACCAATATAACATGGGACAATTTCACTGCTGGCATTAATGGACGCAACCTCATTGATGATGTACCCACCTTTGTCCAACTTTATAATTTGGTCCATTGATGAGTAGAAAGATGGGAGAAGGGGCAAAATAAAACCAAGCAAAGAAGCAAAGCAATAAAATAGATAAATTGGAAGGAAAATGTAAAGAAAATGATCCTGATATTCCTTTTATCAGGAAGAAATGGCCAAAGCATTAAAGCAACTAAATGCATTTATTCTTAAACTTGTAAACTTTGATACAGCAAAGGGGTCTTTCTTTTAAAGCTTTTGAATACATCTCCAAAAAATATTCATCTTCCTTTGTCTTTCTCATCTCAAATATCTTTTAAGCAGTATCATCTGCACAAATTAGAACTTGGTCAAACACCAATGGAAACGTGGTTGCTGTTTTTAGACATGACATGGGTAGTAAACTTTGGAATTCTTTGATAGAATACTTTCAGTAAAATGAGCTCTACGCTTTTTGAACCTGGAGAAACCTATTGCACAGATAATTTGCTTGGTCTTTTATGGAGTTACGTGACATATAATTAAGTATCTTTTGGTGTGGCATTGTTCTGTTTCTGTTCATAGAGTCTGATCTGAAAGGGTCACCATGTGAGGTAAGCCTATGTACCTGCCTTGAAATTAATAAAATCCTTGAGAGATGGCATTATTAGCTGGGATAGTGGAATAGAATGTCATGTATGTCTTTTGTAGCTGACTCTGCTTTAGCAAAAATTGATGAATGATCTGTTTGTATACTAGATTATTTCATAAAATGAGATAAATTATACATAGGCAAAAATATTTTACCTCCAGTGACCAGTCCATGAATACAAATCTATAAGCAGGAAGGGACAGAAACATTATGGGAACCAGATGAAAAAAGTGAAATGTATGCAGCTGAGCTGGATTTACAACTATCATCACTTATACTTAGGGGCCCTATGAAAAGATTAATTGGGCATGCAAACTGAAATAGAGGTGGTCCCTCTAGATCAGATGCCCCGATAGGGTTATGCTGGGAAGCATGCAATGCTTTGCTGCGGATGTTTGTTGAACAAATAGAGCACTTTTCAGAACCCCCAATCCTGCTCATTTCATAAACTTAAAACAAAAAAAAGATACTGGAGAGGTCCTATTTAACAATGTAGTTTCTCTTTCATTTTCAAGAAACAAAGGCTGTATCCACTGTATTTGAAAGAGAATCAATCTAGAATGTTTAATTGTTCTTATGGGAAGTTTCCACTTCCTTAAAAAAACATACAGTGTATGCTTGTTTGTAAAATCTTCTGATTGAGGAAGTCTCAACACACATGGATAATTCCCATTAATAATGAAGCCCCTTAGAAAAAAGAGAAATTCCCCAAGAGCCTATAAAACTCACAAAGAGGATACAGTCTGTTGCCAGGGATTCTACTGTCTCAGAGATTTGCTGTAAATTAGTTGATGTACCTTACACAGGACTAAAGCAAAATTTATCAGCAGTTGCACAGGTGATTGGGTTAACTGGGAGAGAGGAAGCATATAAATCAGATAATTTAAATTCCACCTCCAAAGCACAAGGCCTGATTCTTCCCTTTTAATTTAGATGATGGTGCATCTCTGTATCATGTTTTATGATCTGGGAGCCTGTTGAAGGGAGAAAATTCTATACCATTGAATTCTAATGGAAAACAACATATTTTTGAGGGAATATTTCAAAACTGAGCAATTGTGAAAATAATCTTTTGTTTTGGATTAGTTTCTCCTTATATATTTTCTTTCCTTGGGATCACCTGCCCCTGAATTCTCTTCTTTTAGGAGGTGGAGTAGAGAGGATGACCTGGATATTTGATATTTTTGAGAACTAAATGCTTATTTCCACCAAATATGCCAAACTGTATAAAACAAAATCAAATGCACATCTTTAAAAATAATCCAAAGGGAAAATAGAGAGAGAGAGAGTCTAAGACGCAGGGGATGGTCATAATGCTAAAATAATTCAACTGGGTTCACTGATAGAAAATGTACAGTGAGTAGCAGAAAAACTGAACAATTACACAAACGCCCCTGCTGAATTTACATTTACTAGAGTATGCAAATTATTCCCCGTTTCATTCATTGAGCAAAAAGTTACATATTGTGATATGGTAACATCCATTGTTAATGATGCCTGCTGTATCCCACATCTAGAAAAACTGGAAATAACTGGAAACCAGGCAATGCTGAGCTCCACAAAAAGCTATGATATTGCAAATGGATAAATAAACAAACTTCCCACTCAGTGTACACATTACACCTTTTCCACCCTGAACCCAGAAAACAAATGTTAAAGAAGAATACTAAAAACTGAATACAGCAATGGAATACCCCTTATTTTAATCTTTCAGCACAAATGGACTGAAATGGATGCCCCTGATCTAGTCATGAAATTTGTGGGAGTTCAATTTCAGATCCAGTTTTGATCTTTACCATTTGGGTCTACTTTAATTTTGATATAAGTATACCTTAACTATCAGTTCCTTCTTTGTTTCTCAAAAGGGCCCTAATAACTGAATTTTCAAAATCTATTTTAAAACTTAATTAAGTTTCTGACAGAGCACAGGCTTAAATATTGTGCCAGGCTGGAGTTTAGAAATTGACTTCAATGAGATTTCTTGCAGTATTTAAGTAAAACAGGTGTGTAAATCTTTGCAAGATGAGGCCTTGAGGTTTACTTGTAACTGTAGTAAATTAAAAAATGTCAAACAGAAATGTGATGTTAATCTTATACGGTTTTATCAGAGTGAATATAATTGATGACATTTGTGAGGTGATCCAGTTGAGATTAAATTAGCCAAACAATTAAGAGCTTTTTGACTGAGATCTGAGATCAGTTTAGTCATATATTTTATGCTAAATTACTACACCAATACTAAAAGTGTGTATCTTCCTAAAATATGGAGAAAGTATGCCACAATAAGGAGTGCAGTATATAACTGAAATTTTAAAGTTGTAGAGGTTAATTAGCTTTTACAAAACATCTGCATTGTTTTTGGCTGCATGTCAAAAGCAGTGTTACAAATTATTGCAAAAATATTGCAGGCAAAAGATTAATCTATAATGATTTTCTATGTATATTGTGGCATAGAGGGATGCATCTTTCTGTACTCCAATTAAGGATTTAAAGCAGCTGGAAAGGTGCCCTAATTGGGTAAAGCTGTGACTTCTTCTGATCTATAGGAATCCCTGGGCAGTTTAAAGCCAGCATATGCAGCTTTTCTTCACCTGCAGACAGCACCTGCACCAACAGATGGTACTGTATCTCTATCTTAGTGTTAAATTGTTGTCTTATATATTATTATGTGGGTCTATTTGATTGGGGTTGTGGGGGAAAGATGGTTTGCAGGTAGTTCAGTCTTGCCTGTGTGAGCTGGAGTTGGTTCTTGCAGGGTTTCAATAATCCCTGTGATTCTATAAGTGAATATTACAAGTCAGGCATTCTCCTAGTATGAGATATGCTGCCCTTCCCCCTTCTCTCCCCACCCCCTCCCAGATAGTGGCCTCTCTTAGGCGGAGCCTGAAATTCTTGTCTGTCTTTTCTTTTTCTTTTTTTTTTTTTTTTTACATGTTTGAAAATAAGATTACATGAATCTTTCCATGGGATTTTCTGTTAGATTCTCTATGTGCTTGTTCCATTGCCGACTAGTCGCCCCTTGTGGGGATTGAGCAAGATTTCCTGTGTGGTGACACTTCCTAGCCATCAGGGGCTCCTGTGGTGCCAACACTGAGTGCAAGGAAACTGTCTTGTCTTTGCTCTCAGTGGGGCCCCGGCTAGTTCTCAGACAGTGTGGAGCCGCTGACAGAGCTTGTGGCTGTGGCAGCAGCAACATCAGCAGATCTTGCTGGCAAGGAGATGAAGGAGATGTGGTTTCGAGGGTGACCAGAGTACCGGAACATTGAAATGGTTGGAATGGGCTGAAGGGGACATGAGCTCAAGGAGGATCGTTTGGGATGGGGTTTTCCTTTGAGCTCCTGTTGTCCCCCTTGAATCCTGGGGCGAGTCATTGATCATGTCAGATTGCATTTGGCTCAGTATTTCCATCACTGAATCAAGTGTGCACAAAACCTGTCTCATCATCACTGAGATGATCTCAAGGTAAAGGTTAATAGTTGATGTACTAATTTCTTGCACTTATAAGGGTAAAAAGCTTGGAACAATAATCAGTTCTGTATAAAAACACCTAAGGTGTATCAAGAGGGTTTGTCAATACATGCAAAGTGACACTGGAATATAGTGACAGATCCTTTTTGTTCTTACCATATAAAAATCTGGAAATGTAACATCTGTACAATTTTGGAAACTAAGGCTGGGGTTTTTCAAAATAACCTAAGCAATTTAGGCATCAAAATCTCACTGAAATTTGATGGGATTTAGACCTCTAGCTCCCTCCGGCTCCTTAAAAACCAGCACCCAGATCTACTGTGAACCTCACAAACTTTGTTCTCTTAGGGTGAAATTTACACTAGATAAAGCTCTAGGCAACAATCTAATCCTTAGGAGAAAATGTCACCTCCTTTTCTGGCAACCCTGGCAACTGTGCAAGTGTAGTTCCATTTTGTCAGAGGTGGAGTACAAGTTTCAGAGAGCTCAGCCTCTCTATGTCACTGAGCCTAGATTCAGGGGAGGGCAGGGATGGAGTTGGTGGATCTGCTACTATGAGAACCACTAGTAGTTTCCCCTCTTCCTGGCCAGAGGCATAAGCAGTACAGAGGCTAATCCAGTTCTCAGGAGCCAGTCTGCTACTGGTCTTTCTCTTGGAGAAGTAATCTCATCCTGATCCTAGAGAAAACTTCTCAGTACACATCTGTGCTGTGCATAGGACGGGAGATTTAGCCCATTATGCAAGGTTTAACTAGTAACAGGACCTTGTGTAAGGCCTCTTCACTGGGTGAGATTCATGCTGAGAAATTCTTTAAATGGATATCTGAATATTTATTTTACTATTTTAAGGAGGAAAAGACACATTCAACACATCTGTAAAGAAAGGGACAATTCCAAAAAGTAGCACACTCACCACCCATATAAATTAAACTTGTTTTATTACCAAAGATGATAACACCAATCCCCACAACACTGCTTTTAGCAAGCTGCCGAAGAGTTCTTGGAACAGTTGAAAAATTCAGACTTCTTCACTGAGTAGTGTCCTTGTGGGTGTTCCACTCTAAGTGTTTGGCGCGCCCTTGCTTCCGGATTGGAGATTTCCCTCAGCAGCATCTGCTCGCGTTGCACGTGTGCAGCCCGTTTCGTGGCGCCATTGGCTCCCAAAGCCATGCGCACGTGACCTGATCCCCTCAGTTCCTTCTCGGCTGTCCATGGTCTGAGACGGAGCCAGAAAAGCTCTCCTCAACCACTCATTCTGAAGAAAAAAGTTAGAATAGAATCACAGTTAATTTAGTCAGTTTAGTTATCTCTCCAATACCTTTCCCATCCAAAAAAAATGTACCCCTCCCCTCAATCCCTTAGATTAGATCCTTAGATTAGATAGTATTAGAGAATTAAGATGCTTGGTTCCCCAGGCTTCTTTGTGCAGAGACAGCATGCCAGTGCCAGACAGCCATGCACAATGTATTCACTGCCTTGGTGAGGGACATGTCACACAGAAATGTCCGCACTGTAAAAATCTGAAGGAAAGAGTGAGCCAAAACAGGGAACTCAGATTAAAATTGATTTGAATGGAAAATTCATTAAGACCTGCCTCAGACCCTGGACGTGAGCCATCGCCATTACCATCAGATAAACATCTGAGGAAAAGGGCTTCAACACCATATAAAAGCCTATAAAAAAAGAGTCCAACACTAACCAAAATAATGGTCTCACATACCCCTTCGGTTGCTGCAGCCTTACCAGCATCAATGGAGACCCATAACAATGGTACAGGGTTGAAGAATGATACAGCTAAGACCTCCTCCGATTTGGTGCTGATAAAATATGTCGGCACCGACCGCCACAGTGCTGTGAACAGCACTGACCATGAAAACGGCACTAAATACCACCTCAGTACCGATTTGCATTACGGTGTGGACCACAACCTTGGCACCGGCTGCCAGTGCGGCACTGAGACAGGCACCCACACAGATGGTACTGGAGTCGATTATTCCATCGACATCGACACAGACATCGGAACTGACTGACTCCATGGCACCGAGAACAACACTGGGAGGAGAAAAAAAAGCATCACAAAGAGACGGAATCACCAATGCCTCCAACTCCACAGTCACCACTATATGGAACAGATATATGACCACCTCCACATGAGATCAGGTCCCCATTATGCACCCCATGGTTTGCCCCACCAGTGCCGTACCCAGTACAGTAGCATAATTGGGAATCATGGTCACCTTATGCCAGGGACTAGAGCAGACCCTCTACTTCTCATAGAGAGAGAGACATCTCCCTTCATCAGTCAACACATTTGATTGCTGATCCTCCATCAGAGGCCATTGAGGAAGTGGATGATGCAGCGGTACCAGAGGCATCACCTACAATACACAACTCCTCCTCATCACCGAATGAGACCATAATACCACCCCCACCCACAAGCACTGATGACTTCAGGCAATTTCAAGACCTGTGTAAAGGAGTAGCATAGGATCTAGAGATATCACTTGAAGTATCTAAGAAGCACCACAAATTTCTGGAGATCCTACACACCACAGCTTCATTGAAGATAGCCTTGCTGATGGATGCAGCCTTAATAGAGCCAGCTGACAACACATGGCAAACCCCAGCCACCATCCCATCCACATGCAAAAGGGCTGATAAAAAATATTATATCCCTTCTAAGGGAGTGGAGTTTCTTTTCACTCATCCTCCACCCAATTTCCTGATCACAGAGGCAGCACATCAAAGGAGTAAACAAATCCACACCCCAGGACAAGGACTGGAAGAGAGTGGATTTATTCGGTCAGAAAGTTTACTCTTCAGCCACTTTACAATTACGGATAGCCAATTTCACTGTGTTACTTTCCAATTATGACCATTACAC